>JARFIZ010000354.1:400250-602233 GCA_036325965.1 Sinopyrophorus schimmeli | reverse complement strand
TATCCTGAGGCTTTTTACATAAGATACATGTATAATATGTATAGGGTGCGACGTTAATTTTTCGAAAATAAAAATTGCGATTTTAGCGCTCATTTTGAGCCAATTTTGAACTTTCAAAAATTGTAGCGCCGTTATTTGTGGACGGATCTTTAAAAACTATTCAGAATCGGATTTGGCAGCCTTTTGGCTTCGGATAGGCCTAAGAAACCGTAGGCGTGCTATTCCAGAGCTTTGGGAAAACGTTTTGAAAATTCAAAATCGATGGGTTTTAACCCATGTATTTTGATAAAAATGAAAAAATAGAATTGCTTTATATTGCGAGGAACGTTCCTACGTACCCCTAGTGACTATAACCGGTGTCATTTCCCGCGCTTCCCTCTAAAATAAAAATTTTCGATACAAACTAAATGAATAAAAACGTACCCTTGATTCACAAAAAATCGTAGCGCCCTTATTTTCGATCAATCATTACAAACGACACGGATTCGGTATCCTGAGGCTTTTTACATAAGATACATGTATAATATGTATAGGGTGCGACGTTAATTTTTCGAAAATAAAAATTGCGATTTTAGCGCTCATTTTGAGCCAATTTTGAACTTTCAAAAATTGTAGCGCCGTTATTTGTGGACGGATCTTTAAAAACTATTCAGAATCGGATTTGGCAGCCTTTTGGCTTCGGATAGGCCTAAGAAACCGTAGGCGTGCTATTCCAGAGCTTTGGGAAAACGTTTTGAAAATTCAAAATCGATGGGTTTTAACCCATGTATTTTGTAAAAATGAAAAAATAGAATTGCTTTATATTGCGAGGAACGTTCCTACGTACCCCTAGTGACTATAACCGGTGTCATTTTCCCGCGCTTCCCTCTAAAATAAAAATTTTCGATACAAACTAAATGAATAAAAAACGTACCCTTGATTCACAAAAAATCGTAGCGCCCTTATTTTCGATCAATCATTACAAACGACACGGATTCGGTATCCTGAGGCTTTTTACATAAGATACATGTATAATATGTATAGGGTGCGACGTTAATTTTTCGAAAATAAAAATTGCGATTTTAGCGCTCATTTTGAGCCAATTTTGAACTTTCAAAAATTGTAGCGCCGTTATTTGTGGACGGATCTTTAAAAACTATTCAGAATCGGATTTGGCAGCCTTTTGGCTTCGGATAGGCCTAAGAAACCGTAGGCGTGCTATTCCAGAGCTTTGGGAAAACGTTTTGAAAATTCAAAATCGATGGGTTTTAACCCATGTATTTTGATAAAAATGAAAAAATAGAATTGCTTTATATTGCGAGGGAACGTTCCTACGTACCCCTAGTGACTATAACCGGTGTCATTTCCCGCGCTTCCCTCTAAAATAAAAATTTTCGATACAAACTAAATGAATAAAAAACGTACCCTTGATTCACAAAAAATCGTAGCGCCCTTATTTTCGATCCAATCATTACAAACGACACGGATTCGGTATCCTGAGGCTTTTTACATAAGATACATGTATAATATGTATAGGGTGCGACGTTAATTTTTCGAAAATAAAAATTGCGATTTTAGCGCTCATTTTGAGCCAATTTTGAACTTTCAAAAATTGTAGCGCCGTTATTTGTGGACGGATCTTTAAAAACTATTCAGAATCGGATTTGGCAGCCTTTTGGCTTCGGATAGGCCTAAGAAACCGTAGGCGTGCTATTCCAGAGCTTTGGGAAAACGTTTTGAAAATTCAAAATCGATGGGTTTTAACCCATGTATTTTGAAAAAATGAAAAAATAGAATTGCTTTATATTGCGAGGGAACGTTCCTACGTACCCCTAGTGACTATAACCGGTGTCATTTCCCGCGCTTCCCTCTAAAATAAAAATTTTCGATACAAACTAAATGAATAAAAAACGTACCCTTGATTCACAAAAAAATCGTAGCGCCCTTATTTTCGATCAATCATTACAAACGACACGGATTCGGTAATCCTGAGGCTTTTTACATAAGATACATGTATAATATGTATAGGGTGCGACGTTAATTTTCGAAAATAAAAATTGCGATTTTAGCGCTCATTTTGAGCCAATTTTGAACTTTCAAAAATTGTAGCGCCGTTATTTGTGGACGGATCTTTAAAAACTATTCAGAATCGGATTTGGCAGCCTTTTGGCTTCGGATAGGCCTAAGAAACCGTAGGCGTGCTATTCCAGAGCTTTGGGAAAACGTTTTGAAAATTCAAAATCGATGGGTTTTAACCCATGTATTTTGAAAAAATGAAAAAATAGAATTGCTTTATATTGCGGGGGAACGTTCCTACGTACCCCTAGTGACTATAACCGGTGTCATTTCCCGCGCTTCCCTCTAAAATAAAAATTTTCGATACAAACTAAATGAATAAAAAACGTACCCTTGATTCACAAAAAATCGTAGCGCCCTTATTTTCGATCAATCATTACAAACGACACGGATTCGGAATCCTGAGGCTTTTTACATAAGATACATGTATAATATGTATAGGGTGCGACGTTAATTTTTCGAAAATAAAAAATTGCGATTTTTAGCGCTCATTTTGAGCCAATTTTGAACTTTCAAAAAATTGTAGCGCCGTTATTTGTGGACGGATCTTTAAAAACTATTCAGAATCGGATTTGGCATCCTTTTTGGCTTCGGATAGGCCTAGGAACCCGTAGGCGTGCTATTCCAGAGCTTTGGGCAAACGTTTTGAAAATTCAAAATCGATGGGTTTTAACCCATGTATTTTGGATAAAAAATGAAAAAAATAGAATTGCTTTATATTGCGAGGGAACGTTCCTACGTACCCCTAGTTACTATAACCGGTGTCATTTCCCCGCGCTTCCCCTGTAAAATAAAAATTTTCGATACAAACTAAATGAATAAAAAAACGTACCCCTTGATTCACAAAAAAAATCGTAGCGCCCTTATTTTCGATCTAATCATTACAAACGACACGGATTCGGTATCCTGAGGCTTTTTTTACATAAGATACATGTATAATATGTATAGGGTGCGACATTAATTTTTCGAAAATAAAAATTGCGATTTTAGCGCTCATTTTGAGCCAATTTTGAACTTTCAAAAATTGTAGCGCCGTTATTTGTGGACGGATCTTTAAAAACTATTCAGAATCGGATTTGGCAGCCTTTTGGCTTCGGATAGGCCTAAGAAACCGTAGGCGTGCTATTCCAGAGCTTTGGGAAAACGTTTTGAAAATTCAAAATCGATGGGTTTTAACCCATGTATTTTGAAAAAATGAAAAAATAGAATTGCTTTATATTGCGAGGAACGTTCCTACGTACCCTAGTGACTATAACCGGTGTCTTTTTCCCGCGCTTCCCTCTAAAATAAAAATTTTCGATACAAACTAAATGAATAAAAAACGTACCCTTGATTCACAAAAAATCGTAGCGCCCTTATTTTCGATCAATCATTACAAACGACACGGATTCGGAATCCTGAGGCTTTTTACATAAGATACATGTATAATATGTATAGGGTGCGACGTTAATTTTTCGAAATAAAAATTGCGATTTTAGCGCTCATTTTGAGCCAATTTTGAACTTTCAAAAATTGTAGCGCCGTTATTTGTGGACGGATCTTTAAAAACTATTCAGAATCGGATTTGGCAGCCTTTTGGCTTCGGATAGGCCTAAGAAACCGTAGGCGTGCTATTCCAGAGCTTTGGGAAAACGTTTTGAAAATTCAAAATCGATGGGTTTTAACCCATGTATTTTGGCAAAAAATGAAAAAATAGAATTGCTTTATATTGCGAGGAACGTTCCTACGTACCCCTAGTGACTATAACCGGTGTCATTTCCCGCGCTTCCCTCTAAAATAAAAATTTTCGATACAAACTAAATGAATAAAAAACGTACCCCTTGATTCACAAAAAATCGTAGCGCCCTTATTTTCGATCAATCATTACAAACGACACGGATTCGGAATCCTGAGGCTTTTTACATAAGATACATGTATAATATGTATAGGGTGCGACGTTAATTTTTCGAAAATAAAAATTGCGATTTTAGCGCTCATTTTGAGCCAATTTTGAACTTTCAAAAATTGTAGCGCCGTTATTTGTGGACGGATCTTTAAAAACTATTCAGAATCGGATTTGGCAGCCTTTTGGCTTCGGATAGGCCTAAGAAACCGTAGGCGTGCTATTCCAGAGCTTTGGGAAAACGTTTTGAAAATTCAAAATCGATGGGTTTTAACCCATGTATTTTGGAAAAATGAAAAAATAGAATTGCTTTATATTGCGAGGAACGTTCCTACGTACCCCTAGTGACTATAACCGGTGTCATTTCCCGCGCTTCCCTCTAAAATAAAAATTTTCGATACAAACTAAATGAATAAAAACGTACCCCTTGATTCACAAAAAATCGTAGCGCCCTTATTTTCGATCAATCATTACAAACGACACGGATTCGGTATCCTGAGGCTTTTTACATAAGATACATGTATAATATGTATAGGGTGCGACGTTAATTTTTCGAAATAAAAATTGCGATTTTAGCGCTCATTTTGAGCCAATTTTGAACTTTCAAAAATTGTAGCGCCGTTATTTGTGGACGGATCTTTAAAACTATTCAGAATCGGATTTGGCAGCCTTTTGGCTTCGGATAGGCCTAAGAAACCGTAGGCGTGCTATTCCAGAGCTTTGGGAAAACGTTTTGAAAATTCAAAATCGATGGGTTTTAACCCATGTATTTTGGCAAAAATGAAAAAATAGAATTGCTTTATATTGCGAGGGAACGTTCCTACGTACCCCTAGTGACTATAACCGGTGTCATTTCCCGCGCTTCCTCTAAAATAAAAATTTTCGATAAAACTAAATGAATAAAAAACGTACCCTTGATTCACAAAAAATCGTAGCGCCCTTATTTTCGATCCAATCATTACAAACGACACGGATTCGGTATCCTGAGGCTTTTTACATAAGATACATGTATAATATGTATAGGGTGCGACGTTAATTTTTCGAAATAAAAATTGCGATTTTAGCGCTCATTTTGAGCCAATTTTGAACTTTCAAAAATTGTAGCGCCGTTATTTGTGGACGGATCTTTAAAACTATTCAGAATCGGATTTGGCAGCCTTTTGGCTTCGGATAGGCCTAAGAAACCGTAGGCGTGCTATTCCAGAGCTTTGGGAAAACGTTTTGAAAATTCAAAATCGATGGGTTTTAACCCATGTATTTTGGAAAAATGAAAAAATAGAATTGCTTTATATTGCGAGGGAACGTTCCTACGTACCCCTAGTGACTATAACCGGTGTCATTTCCCGCGCTTCCTCTAAAATAAAAATTTTCGATAAAACTAAATGAATAAAAAACGTACCCCTTGATTCACAAAAAATCGTAGCGCCCTTATTTTCGATCCAATCATTACAAACGACACGGATTCGGTATCCTGAGGCTTTTTACATAAGATACATGTATAATATGTATAGGGTGCGACGTTAATTTTTCGAAATAAAAATTGCGATTTTTAGCGCTCATTTTGAGCCAATTTTGAACTTTCAAAAATTGTAGCGCCGTTATTTGTGGACGGATTTTTAAAAAACTATTCAGAATCGGATTTGGCAGCCTTTTTGGCTTCGGATAGGCCTAAGAAAGCATATGCGTGCTATTCCAGAGCTTTGGGAAAACGTTTTGAAAATTCAAAATCGATGGGTTTTAACCCATGTATTTTGGGTAAAAAATGAAAAAAATAGAATTGCTTTATATTGCGAGGGGACGTTCCTACGTACCCCTAGTGACTATAACCGGTGTCATTTCCCCGCGCTTCCCCTCTAAAATAAAAATTTTCGATAAAACTAAATAAATATAAAAACGGACCCTTCGATTCACAAAAAAAATCGTAGCGCCCTTATTTTCGATCCAATCATTACAAACGACACGGATTCGGTATCCTGAGGCCTTTTTACATAAGATACATGTATAATATGTATAGGGTGCGACGTTAATTTTTCGAAAATAAAAAATTGCGATTTTTAGTGCTCATTTTGAGCCAATTTTGAACTTTCAAAAAATTGTAGCGCCGTTATTTGTGGACGGATCTTTAAAAAACTATTCAGAATCGGATTTGGCAGCCTTTTGGCTTCGGATAGGCCTAAGAAACCGTAGGCGTGCTATTCCAGAGCTTTGGGAAAACGTTTTGAAAATTCAAAATCGATGGGTTTTAACCCATGTATTTTGGGCAAAAATGAAAAAATAGAATTGCTTTATATTGCGAGGGAACGTTCCTACGTACCCTAGTGACTATAACCGGTGTCATTTTCCCGCGCTTCCCTCTAACATAAAAATTTTCGATACAAACTAAATGAATAAAAAAACGTACCCCTTGATTCACAAAAAAAATCGTAGCGCCCTTATTTTCGATCTAATCATTACAAACGACACGGATTCGGTATTCTGAGACTTTTTACATAAGATACATGTATAATATGTATAGGGTGCGACGTTAATTTTCGAAGATAAAAATTGCGATTTTAGCGCTCATTTTGAGCCAATTTTGAACTTTCAAAAATTGTAGCGCCGTTATTTGTGGACGGATCTTTAAAAACTATTCAGAATCGGATTTGGCAGCCTTTTGGCTTCGGATAGCCTAAGAAACCGTAGGCGTGCTATTCCAGAGCTTTGGGAAAACGTTTTGAAAATTCAAAATCGATGGGTTTTAACCCATGTATTTTGGGCAAAAATGAAAAAATAGAATTGCTTTATATTGCGAGGGAACGTTCCTACGTCCCCCTAGTGACTATAACCGGTGTCATTTTCCCGCGCTTCCCTCTAACATAAAAATTTTCGATACAAACTAAATGAATAAAAAACGTACCCCTTGATTCACAAAAAATCGTAGCGCCCTTATTTTCGATCTAATCATTACAAACGACACGGATTCGGTATCCTGAGGCTTTTTACATAAGATACATGTATAATATGTATAGGGTGCGACGTTAATTTTCGAAGATAAAAATTGCGATTTTAGCGCTCATTTTGAGCCAATTTTGAACTTTCAAAAATTGTAGCGCCGTTATTTGTGGACGGATCTTTAAAAACTATTCAGAATCGGATTTGGCAGCCTTTTGGCTTCGGATAGCCTAAGAAACCGTAGGCGTGCTATTCCAGAGCTTTGGGAAAACGTTTTGAAAATTCAAAATCGATGGGTTTTAACCCATGTATTTTGGGCAAAAATGAAAAAATAGAATTGCTTTATATTGCGAGGGAACGTTCCTACGTACCCTAGTGACTATAACCGGTGTCATTTTCCCGCGCTTCCCTCTAACATAAAAATTTTCGATACAAACTAAATGAATAAAAAACGTACCCTTGATTCACAAAAAATCGTAGCGCCCTTATTTTCGATCTAATCATTACAAACGACACGGATTCGGTATCCTGGGGACTTTTTACATAAGATACATGTATAATATGTATAGGGTGCGACGTTAATTTTTCGAAGATAAAAATTGCGATTTTAGCGCTCATTTTGAGCCAATTTTGAACTTTCAAAAATTGTAGCGCCGTTATTTGTGGACGGATCTTTAAAAACTATTCAGAATCGGATTTGGCAGCCTTTTGGCTTCGGATAGGCCTAAGAAACCGTAGGCGTGCTATTCCAGAGCTTTGGGAAAACGTTTTGAAAATTCAAAATCGATGGGTTTTAACCCATGTATTTTGGGCAAAAATGAAAAAATAGAATTGCTTTATATTGCGGGGGAACGTTCCTACGTACCCTAGTGACTATAACCGGTGTCATTTTCCCGCGCTTCCCTCTAACATAAAAATTTTCGATACAAACTAAATGAATAAAAAACGTCCCCCTTGATTCACAAAAAATCGTAGCGCCCTTATTTTCGATCAATCATTACAAACGACACGGATTCGGTATCCTGAGACTTTTTACATAAGATACATGTATAATATGTATAGGGTGCGACGTTAATTTTTCGAAGATAAAAATTGCGATTTTAGCGCTCATTTTGAGCCAATTTTGAACTTTCAAAAATTGTAGCGCCGTTATTTGTGGACGGATCTTTAAAAACTATTCAGAATCGGATTTGGCAGCCTTTTGGCTTCGGATAGGCCTAAGAAACCGTAGGCGTGCTATTCCAGAGCTTTGGGAAAACGTTTTGAAAATTCAAAATCGATGGGTTTTAACCCATGTATTTTGGGCAAAAAATGAAAAAAATAGAATTGCTTTATATTGCGAGGGAACGTTCCTACGTACCCCTAGTGACTATAACCGGTGTCATTTTCCCGCGCTTCCCCTCTAACATAAAAATTTTCGATACAAACTAAATGAATAAAAAACGTACCCTTGATTCACAAAAAATCGTAGCGCCCTTATTTTCGATCAATCATTACAAACGACACGGATTCGGTATTCTGAGACTTTTTTACATAAGATACATGTATAATATGTATAGGGTGCGACGTTAATTTTTCGAAGATAAAAAATTGCGATTTTTAGCGCTCATTTTGAGCCAATTTTGAACTTTCAAAAAATTGTAGCGCCGTTATTTGTGGACGGATTTTTAAAAAACTATTCAGAATCGGATTTGGCAGCCTTTTGGCTTCGGATAGGCCTAAGAAACCGTAGGCGTGCTATTCCAGAGCTTTGGGAAAACGTTTTGAAAATTCAAAATCGATGGGTTTTAACCCATGTATTTTGGGAAAAATGAAAAAATAGAATTGCTTTATATTGCGAGGGAACGTTCCTACGTACCCTAGTGACTATAACCGGTGTCATTTTCCCGCGCTTCCCTCTAACATAAAAATTTTCGATACAAACTAAATGAATAAAAAACGTACCCTTGATTCACAAAAAATCGTAGCGCCCTTATTTTCGATCAATCATTACAAACGACACGGATTCGGTATCCTGAGGCTTTTTACATAAGATACATGTATAATATGTATAGGGTGCGACGTTAATTTTTCGAAATAAAAATTGCGATTTTAGCGCTCATTTTGAGCCAATTTTGAACTTTCAAAAATTGTAGCGCCGTTATTTGTGGACGGATCTTTAAAAACTATTCAGAATCGGATTTGGCAGCCTTTTGGCTTCGGATAGGCCTAAGAAACCGTAGGCGTGCTATTCCAGAGCTTTGGGAAAACGTTTTGAAAATTCAAAATCGATGGGTTTTAACCCATGTATTTTGGGCAAAAATGAAAAAATAGAATTGCTTTATATTGCGGGGGAACGTTCCTACGTACCCCTAGTGACTATAACCGGTGTCATTTTCCCGCGCTTCCTCTAACATAAAAATTTTCGATACAAACTAAATGAATAAAAAACGTACCCCTTGATTCACAAAAAATCGTAGCGCCCTTATTTTCGATCAATCATTACAAACGACACGGATTCGGTATCCTGAGCTTTTTACATAAGATACATGTATAATATGTATAGGGTGCGACGTTAATTTTTCGAAGATAAAAATTGCGATTTTAGCGCTCATTTTGAGCCAATTTTGAACTTTCAAAAATTGTAGCGCCGTTATTTGTGGACGGATTTTTAAAAAACTATTCAGAATCGGATTTGGCAGCCTTTTGGCTTCGGATAGCCTAAGAAACCGTAGGCGTGCTATTCCAGAGCTTTGGGAAAACGTTTTGAAAATTCAAAATCGATGGGTTTTAACCCATGTATTTTGGGCAAAAAATGAAAAAAATAGAATTGCTTTATATTGCGAGGGAACGTTCCTACGTACCCCTAGTGACTATAACCGGTGTCATTTTCCCGCGCTTCCCCTCTAACATAAAAATTTTCGATACAAACTAAATGAATAAAAAAACGTACCCCTTGATTCACAAAAAAAATCGTAGCGCCCTTATTTTCGATCTAATCATTACAAACGACACGGATTCGGTATTCTGAGACTTTTTTACATAAGATACATGTATAATATGTATAGGGTGCGACGTTAATTTTTCGAAGATAAAAAATTGCGATTTTTAGCGCTCATTTTGAGCCAATTTTGAACTTTCAAAAAATTGTAGCGCCGTTATTTGTGGACAGATCTTTAAAACTATTCAGAATCGGATTTGGCAGCCTTTTGGGCTTCGGATAAGCCTAAGAAACCGTAGGCGTGCTATTCCAGAGCTTTGGGAAAACGTTTTGAAAATTCAAAATCGATGGGTTTTAACCCATGTATTTTGGGCAAAAAATGAAAAAAATAGAATTGCTTTATATTGCGAGGGAACGTTCCTACGTACCCCTAGTGACTATAACCGGTGTCATTTTCCCGCGCTTCCCCTCTAACATAAAAATTTTCGATACAAACTAAATGAATAAAAAAACGTACCCCTTGATTCACAAAAAAAATCGTAGCGCCCTTATTTTCGATCTAATCATTACAAACGACACGGATTCGGTATTCTGAGACTTTTTTACATAAGATACATGTATAATATGTATAGGGTGCGACGTTAATTTTTCGAAGATAAAAAATTGCGATTTTTAGCGCTCATTTTGAGCCAATTTTGAACTTTCAAAAAATTGTAGCGCCGTTATTTGTGGACGGATCTTTAAAAACTATTCAGAATCGGATTTGGCAGCCTTTTGGGCTTCGGATAAGCCTAAGAAACCGTAGGCGTGCTATTCCAGAGCTTTGGGAAAACGTTTTGAAAATTCAAAATCGATGGGTTTTAACCCATGTATTTTGGGCAAAAAATGAAAAAAATAGAATTGCTTTATATTGCGAGGGAACGTTCCTACGTACCCCTAGTGACTATAACCGGTGTCATTTTCCCGCGCTTCCCCTCTAACATAAAAATTTTCGATACAAACTAAATGAATAAAAAAACGTACCCCTTGATTCACAAAAAAAATCGTAGCGCCCTTATTTTCGATCTAATCATTACAAACGACACGGATTCGGTATTCTGAGACTTTTTTACATAAGATACATGTATAATATGTATAGGGTGCGACGTTAATTTTTCGAAGATAAAAAATTGCGATTTTTAGCGCTCATTTTGAGCCAATTTTGAACTTTCAAAAAATTGTAGCGCCGTTATTTGTGGACGGATTTTTAAAAAACTATTCAGAATCGGATTTGGCAGCCTTTTGGGCTTCGGATAAGCCTAAGAAACCGTAGGCGTGCTATTCCAGAGCTTTGGGAAAACGTTTTGAAAATTCAAAATCGATGGGTTTTAACCCATGTATTTTGGGCAAAAAATGAAAAAAATAGAATTGCTTTATATTGCGAGGGAACGTTCCTACGTACCCCTAGTGACTATAACCGGTGTCATTTTCCCGCGCTTCCCCTCTAACATAAAAATTTTCGATACAAACTAAATGAATAAAAAAACGTACCCCTTGATTCACAAAAAAAATCGTAGCGCCCTTATTTTCGATCTAATCATTACAAACGACACGGATTCGGTATTCTGAGACTTTTTTACATAAGATACATGTATAATATGTATAGGGTGCGACGTTAATTTTTCGAAGATAAAAAATTGCGATTTTAGCGCTCATTTTGAGCCAATTTTGAACTTTCAAAAATTGTAGCGCCGTTATTTGTGGACGGATTTTTAAAAAACTATTCAGAATCGGATTTGGCAGCCTTTTGGGCTTCGGATAAGCCTAAGAAACCGTAGGCGTGCTATTCCAGAGCTTTGGGAAAACGTTTTGAAAATTCAAAATCGATGGGTTTTAACCCATGTATTTTGGGCAAAAAATGAAAAAAATAGAATTGCTTTATATTGCGAGGGAACGTTCCTACGTACCCCTAGTGACTATAACCGGTGTCATTTTCCCGCGCTTCCCCTCTAACATAAAAATTTTCGATACAAACTAAATGAATAAAAAAACGTACCCCTTGATTCACAAAAAAAATCGTAGCGCCCTTATTTTCGATCTAATCATTACAAACGACACGGATTCGGTATTCTGAGACTTTTTTACATAAGATACATGTATAATATGTATAGGGTGCGACGTTAATTTTTCGAAGATAAAAAATTGCGATTTTTAGCGCTCATTTTGAGCCAATTTTGAACTTTCAAAAATTGTAGCGCCGTTATTTGTGGACGGATTTTTAAAAAACTATTCAGAATCGGATTTGGCAGCCTTTTGGGCTTCGGATAAGCCTAAGAAACCGTAGGCGTGCTATTCCAGAGCTTTGGGAAAACGTTTTGAAAATTCAAAATCGATGGGTTTTAACCCATGTATTTTGGGCAAAAAATGAAAAAAATAGAATTGCTTTATATTGCGAGGGAACGTTCCTACGTACCCCTAGTGACTATAACCGGTGTCATTTTCCCGCGCTTCCCCTCTAACATAAAAATTTTCGATACAAACTAAATGAATAAAAAAACGTACCCCTTGATTCACAAAAAAAATCGTAGCGCCCTTATTTTCGATCTAATCATTACAAACGACACGGATTCGGTTTTCCTGAGACTTTTTACATAAGATACATGTATAATATGTATAGGGTGCGACGTTAATTTTCGAAGATAAAAATTGCGTTTTTTAGCGCTCATTTTGAGCCAATTTTGAACTTTCAAAAAATTGTAGCGCCGTTATTTGTGGACGGATCTTTAAAAACTATTCAGAATCGGATTTGGCAGCCTTTTGGGCTTCGGATAAGCCTAAGAAACCGTAGGCGTGCTATTCCAGAGCTTTGGGAAAACGTTTTGAAAATTCAAAATCGATGGGTTTTAACCCATGTATTTTCGATAAAAATGAAAAAAATAGAATTGCTTTATATTGCAAGGGGATGTTCCTATGGGTCCGTAGTGTTCATAGTCGAAGCCATTTTGATCTGCTTTCCCTTTAACGTTAAAAAATTTTGACACTTTTGGACGTCAATTTTTTTTCAAAATCAAAATTTTCAATGGCGCTAAGTTTTTTATTTTTAATTATTTTTCGAAATCCTATTATCTCCGAACGTATTGGGCCTTATTCAATCGGAAACCGGTGCTAACTCAAAACCCCCAAAATCGGTCAAAATTGAGAAAAAACATGGGTTAACCCCTAATTTATTTTTGAAAAAATTGAAAAAAATTGATTTGTTTCATTTTTGAATGGCACGTTTCTATGGACCCGTAGTGTCCACAGCCGGAGCCACTTTGCTCTGCTACCTCCGTAACTTAAAATTTTTTTGACAATTACAAAGCGTCCATTTTGTTAAAATTAAAATTAGTTATAATTATGTAGCAGAGAAAAATGGCTCTTTTTTTTAATTTAGGACTGCTGTGCAACACGTTCAGAAATGAAATAAAAGTAATTTGCAAAATCATCAAATATGGCAGAATTATAGCATTTTGAAAATTAATTTTGTCCGGAAAATCCAAAAACATCTCACGCATTCATTTAGCGCTCCCTCTATATTTCTATCTTAGTATGAAATCGATTGAGACAGCTGAGAGTTGTTACAGCGAACTTCTCTCCAGTTTATCTTAGGAAACACAGATGTCCCCCATAGTACAATTCTAGCTTAAAACACAATTTATTTACCTTCTTAGTTATTGATTAACAACAATTAAATTAATTAGCTTTATAAATTAAAAAAACAATTTATTTCATTATTTAATTAATTGATTTCTAGGTTTAATCATTTAAAAAATCGTTCTTTTGAATCGAAGCAACAATTTCGGGCAACGGTTTGGCGTTTGGTTGAAAAATATTAATACATATCATTCAATGCACACGCTTTTAAATTTAATCGAGCCCTTTAAGGCAAGTTGATTTTTTTTAAATTGCAGCAGAAGATTGCTATCGCATAAGCTTCGAATTAAATGTTGATTTTGAGATTCGCAATAAAGCAGATAAAACAGAGACAAGTGGAAGGTAAATAGCAGGAGCTCGAGATCGGGCTCCCCTGTTTTTGCCTCAATGCATCCCATCATATACTAAACAGGTTGTGTATTGAATCTTTTGACGACATTAAAATTTATTTCGATTTTCTTTCGTTCGCTATTTACGACGCTGCGAATTTTTGCAAAGTTGAGTTTTGAGAGATTTGACATCAGTGCTATGTATAAATGCAGTTTTCTGTAATTTTTTGATTGACAATTCTCAAAAAATTAAATTTATTATAGTAAATTGTCGAAAAAGGTATTTACCATAGCAATGAGTGGAAGGGAGCGAAAAGATACGAGAATTGCGTAAGTGCAAGTGAGAGGAAACGATTAAAATTGCTTAATTAACTTTTTGGCCTAAATTATTGTGAATGGTGCTTAAAACCGAGTGTGCACATTCGAGCTCAAAGTGGCACATTCCGATCTCGGGAAAATGAAGCGCGCCGCTCCGCGTCGCGCTTCATTTGCCTCCCTCGCTCGGAAATGTGCCACTTTTCGCTCGAATGCGCACATCTTCGCATTTGTTCAGTTTGTTTGCTTTACCCTTAATTTACTAAATATCGATTTTATGTTCAAGAAATGTATTTACCATAACAATGAGTGAAAGCGAGCAAAAAGATACGAGAATTTCGTAAGTGCGAGTGAGAGGGACCGATTAAAATGATTTAATTAATTTTTCGTGTAATTTATTGGTCTAAATTGTGAATGGTGCTCAAAACCGAGTGTACACATTCGAGCTCAAAGTGGCGCATTTCGATCTCGGGAAAATATAGCGCGCCGCGCCGCGCCGCGTCGCGCTTCTTTTGCCTCCCTCGCTCGGAAATGTGCCACTTTTCGCTCGAATGTGCACATCTTCGCATTTGTTCAGTTTGTTTGCTTTACCCTATGCTCTTTCAAATGAATTTAATCTACTAAATATCGATTTTATGTTCAAGAAATGTATTTACCATAGCAATGAGTGAGAGCGAGCAAAAAGATACGAGAATTTCGTAAGTGTGAGTGAGAGGGACCCATTAAAATGATTTAACTAATTTTTCGTGTAATTTATTGGTCTAAATTATTGTGAATGGTGCTCAAAACCGAGTGTGCACATTCGAGCTCAAAGTGGCAAATTCCGATCTCGGGAAAATGAAGCGCGCCGCTCCGCGTCGCGCTTCATTTGCCTCCCTCGCTCGGAAATGTGCCACTTTTCGCTCGAATGCGCACATCTTTGTATTTACTAAATTTATTTATTGAATGTTTTTCTCTTTTAAATCAAAAAATTAACTTTTGTCCAATAAATTTGATTAAAAATTCGCTAAACAATGTTTATCATTCTCTCTCACTTGCACTTATGAAATAGTCGTATCATTTCGCTCGCTCCCACTCATTGTTACGTTTCTCGTTAGAATAATCGTTTCTTCTTCGTCAAAAATATGATTTTCTTATATCTTCTCACTCTCTTCCGCTCATTGCAATACAAAGTAAATTATGCAACATATGAGCGTGTTTTTTTGATTAAAAATAAAATGACTGTTAATATATAAAATTTATTAATTTATAAAAAATTGATTAATAAAAAGTGGTTATTTTTTTAATTAAAATTCGATTAGGGCTTTGTCGTTTTTTGAAATTGTGGATCGAAATCTTACGTTGATTATTTTTAAATTCTAAATTGGTTTTTTATGTTAGATTTTTGTAAAATTAAATTTAGAACTCGTTTCATTAATTGAAAACAGTACTCCGACATTTAGTTTATTTTTTTATTTGAAGAAAAACAGATCAAATTACAAAGAATTAAATTTAAAAAAGTCAAAAGCAAAGATTTCAATTTGTACAAACGTTTTGTACTGTATTTTTCAATTTTGGACAATTTCTTTTCAATAACTTTTTTTGGTCTATTAAAAATGTCGTTTGGGCAATTCGATATGTGACCGACTCTACATTTGACAAAATTTGCTCTTTATTTCGCCTTTTTTTAAAACAATGTAAAATCTTTAAAAATTAAAGACCGAACACATAATTTGATTCTTGAATATTTTGAATAGTTTTTAATATTTTGATTTTTTTAAACATTAAATGAGATCTTAAGATTCTTACAGGCTCCCTATAATAATTTTGAAATAAATGCAATCTACCATTTAAATAGTTCAAAAAATTTGTGGAACCCAAAAAAATTTTACAAAAGCTAATTTGTAACAAAATATTGTAATAAGTATGATAGATGCTCCAAAAAAGTGAAAATTTCTTAAAATTTACAATAGTTTCAACTTTGACCTTGAATAACTTTTGAAGGAGTGAATTTATCAAAAATTTATAGGAGGATTTTTTTGTAGAGCATTCCATTTCCTGTAAAGGTATGGTATGGTTTACCGATTCGTTAATTCGTTGCAGAGCTAAAAATTCCAAACTTGAGAAATCAAATTTTCCCATGTTATTTAAATGGGAAATGGAAAATCGTGATGCGGGACATCTTAATATTAAAATTAAGAGCTGTCCGTTAAACTGGCGTATTTTTTCGTTATTCAGAACAAGATTTTCAGTATATTTTTAAAAAAAAAAAAATAGTCGATTTTTTTGATACAGCCTAATGTACACTAATTCAATAAATACGAAGATGTGCACACTCGGTTTTGAGCGCGAATCACAATTAAATAAACAAAAAATTTGTTAAATAATTACCTATAATCGTTCCCTCTCGCTCACACTTACGAGATTATTGTATCTTTTCGCTCTCTCCCACTCATTGCTATGGTAAATACATTTTTTCAACATATAATCGATATTTAGTAAACTAAATTAATTTTTTTCATTTGGAATAGCGTAGGGTAAAGCAGGCAAACTTAAGAAATGCAAAGATGTGCGCATTCGAGCGAAAAGTGGCACATTTCCGAGTGAGAGAGAAATGAAGCGCGACGCGGAGCGGCGCGCTTCATTTTCCTGAGATCAGCCAATGTCCCACTATTAAAAAACAAAATGTGCACACTCGGTTTTGAGCGCGAATCACAATTTAAAATAAACAAAAATTGTTAAATCATTACTTAATCTTTTCCTCTCGCTCACACTTACAAATTATTGTATCTTTTCGCTCTTCCACTCATTGCTATGGTAAATACATTTTTCAACATAAAATCGATATTTAGCAAACAAAATTTTAATTTTTTATTTGGAAAGAGCTAAAGATAAAGAAAAGGCAAACTTAAAATGAAGATGTGCGCATTCGAGCGAAAAGTGGCACATTTCCGAGCGAGGGAGGCAAATGAAGCGCGACGCGGAGCGGCGCGCTTCATTTTCCCGAGATCGGAATGTGCCACTTTGAGCTCGAATGTGCACACTCGGTTTTAAGCACGATTCACAATAATTCAGACCAATAAATTACACGAAAAATTAGTTAAATCATTTTAATCGTTTCCTCTCACTCGCACTTATAAAATTCTCGTATCTTTTCGCTCCCTTCCACTCATTGCTATGGTAAATACATTTTTCGAACATAAAATCGATATTTGGCATTCTAAATTTAATTTTTTGATTTGAAAGAGCTAAAGATAAAGTAAACAAATCTAATAAGTACGAAGATGTGCGCATTCGAGCGAAAAGTGGCACATTTCCGAGCGAGGGAGGCAAATGAAGCGCGACGCGGAGCGGCGCGCTTCATTTTCCCGAGATCGGAATGTGCCACTTTGAGCTCGAATGCGCACACTCGGTTTTCAGCACGATTCACAGTAATTTTGGCCAAAAAATGAATTAAACAATTTAAATCGTTCCCTCTCGCTTGCCCTTACGAAATACTCCTATCTTTTCGCTCACTCCCACTCATTGCTATGGTAAATACGTTTTCCTGACCATTCACATTAATTAAAATAACGACAATAATGAATACTTTTATACAATTATTTTTTAAAAATAAATACAATAACAGTCCAAATTGCTTGAAAAAAAAATTTTCTACTAAAATCACTTTTGGGCAACAGGGCGACAAACCAGAAGTTAAAAAAGGGCCAAGGTACAACAGATTCCCCTATATCACAAATACTAATACGTTGTGATAAAACAAATCTCTTTCAATTCATACGGCACCCAAATATCGAGCTTCTTATTACATCCGAGATATTTGAAACGATTTTCAATCGTTGGGCACGATGTATTTAATCTGGCTCAAAGGGATCGAAGGTGGCAAAGCGTGAATGAAAAGGCTTAGAAGAATTACCGATGAATAGGAAAGGTTAAAAAGGCTTAAAGCCGAGAAGAATAATCTTCAACGCCATCATAAAGAAAAAGCGGAGGAAGACCATTATCTAAAACATTTGAAAATCGGAGTAAAACAAGCTTTAAGTAGATATGAAGTGGGCTCTTTTGGCGCAAAGGCTTATAAGCTGTCGGTCAGCAGCAATCAGTAGAATAGTAGAGAGCAAACTAGGTTATGAAAGGTTATAGAAGAGCGCTGAAGAGTCCTCCTCTGTAGAGTGCTCCAAGTCCGGCACTACTGCCGGCCCTCTCCCGTGCTGCCCGCCTCTGCTGGCGCCCCATTATCATAATCAAAGGAGCTCGCATTACTTCGAGGGCTTTACGAGTGTTGCTGTTGACAACAATGCTCCCTTTTATCTTAGTTTCCAAGTATTGCTGAAAAATGCAATGCAAGGGTTATGAATAATGAGGGGCCGAAGGACGAGGAGGAGAAAAGAAGGAAGAAACGAAAAAAAAAGTAACTCGCCTTTTTTTCATAATGGACTTTGCACCGCTTTGCAACTATTTTATTTTTTAATACTAAGTTTCGCAAAGACGTGTGACGTCATCAAATTTTAAGATGTATTTTGTGACGTGGTATTTTACTATGTTTATATGGTTCATAAAGTGACACAAATGCCCGAGTCGATGTTTAGAGCCTACATAGATTCCCCTAGTCCGAAAAAGACCCGATTTATAGCAGTGTAACCCGACTAGGTCCGGCAGTAGGCCCCTAGCTCCTACTATTCCCCAAGAGATGTGATTTTGAACCTCTGTCCGATAGCTGCAAATACCGAAATCAGATGAGCAGCGTTGCCAGTTGTTTTCGATATTGTAATTTGTTTGTTGATCACAAGTTAGCTGTTATATTACAATTGAATACGTTTATATTTTTTCATATCATTTATACACATAAAGTACGCGTAAACTAAATACTTTTTATGAAAGTTATGGTTTTAAGCGTTGACATTGGTTATTACACTATTACGTTTATTAATTAACATCCAAATTAATTATATGTATATTTAAATAAAAAACTGTTAATACTAATAACTAAAATGTTTTTAAAATCTTGTCTATTAAATTTATGAGAATGGCATTAAATGGGTTCGACTATATGAAAAAGACGTGGCAACACTCCCTATTTACATGTGTTCTTTTACATTGATGACCGTCCACCAGTTAAGTAAATCTTATGGTCGGGCAACCTAACCTAAAAAGTGCGTTCTTATTATTAATCTTTACCGATTTGTCTTTAATTCCCAAGAAACAGCAACAGCTTACTAAAAAGTTACAAACTATATATACTATATAAATAAACTATATATATATATAATATATATATATATATATATATATATATATATATACATACAATATTAGTTTAATTATTATAAATACTAATAATAATATTTATGATTATTATTCTTCTTTTTTTTAATGTAATTGTTATTTTAAACTTTAGCTACGTATTTTAAATAAAAGTATTCTAAACATTTTAAATGCGAATTAAATCCATATTATTATTATTATTATAAAATAGGGTACAGAGGTCTAAAATCGGACCTAATTTAAATTTCCATCAGATCCGACTTTGAACCCCAAAGTGGTACAAATGGAAATTTGTACTACTTTGGAGACCAAAGTCGGACCTAATTTAACATAGGAATAAACTCTACTTTGATTCTCCGAGTCCGGAATGAGTCCGACTTTAGGAGGCTCAATGTCGGCGCTAAATTTCGACTCGGGCGGTTTTTAAACGCAACGTCGGCTTCAAGACAATTCAAACACGATAAGTTTTAGGGGACAACTGTAAAAATCGTAAAACTCTAATACGTTGACGTGTCTTTCGTTTTTCTTTAAGATAAAAAATTATTAAAAATGGAAATTGATACATTTAACAATTTATTTCGTTCTTTTATAAACGGGTATACAAATAATGTTTAACTTGAAGAGAGAAGAATAAAAATAATATATTTTTCAAGCGTTTTGGTATATTAGATTACGTCATGAGTGACGTAACGCATCTTTATTAAATTCAATCTATACTGTGTAATGGGTTCGCTGGGGTTCGAACTAGGGTTGTGAATATTAAAACAACGGGTACTTATTTTAAGTAATAATAAGTAAATTAATTTAATTAACACTTATGAGGCTTTCTTTGGAGTCTCTCAACCGTCGAGCCTCCTTCCGAAGCTGTCGAGTCTCCCACCGAAACTAATTCATCGGTGCTTTCCGTTTGCTTTATATATGTGCCAGAGGAATGTTCCGGCGTTTTCGGACTATTTCGGGGGATTTTGGACCTTTTTGCGGCATTTTGTTAGTATCGGTCTGACTGTGAATGAAAACTTGACAAAATGAATTTCTTCAAAACTGATCAAGTTATTATTTAACTAAATGTTTATAAAAATCAAATTTAGATTTTTTTAAATCTTGATACAGTCGAACCTCGATAAGCCGAATTTTTGATAACTCGAACCGGTTTCCCTAGCCTTCCCTAGGCATCAACGTTAATATTTTTATATCGATAACTCTAATTTTTGATAATCGAATTATTTTTAGTTTCCCTTCAACTTCGACTTATCGAGGTTCGACTGTATTTGTATTTGGATCTGTTTTTTTTTGCTTAGAATTGAAAAATAAACTAAATGTCAACATTTGATTCAAAATTTAAAAATAATTGTCATTCGATTTTGAACTTCAAACAATTTGAAAAAAACCGACAAATTTCTCTAGACAAATTTTAATAAAGAAAATAACCATTTTTGTTTAAATCAAAATTATTAAATATCTTTTGACATTGCATATAAAATAAAAAATAAATTGTAATTCAGAAGCGCTAAAAACACCACAAAATAAAATAAAGAAATCAAGAAAAACGACGATGTGCGCATTCGAGCGAAAAGTGGCACATTTCCGAGCGAGGGAGGCAAATGAAGCGCGACGCGGAGCGGCGCGCTTCATTTTCCCGAGATCGGAATGTGCCACTTTGAGCTCGAATGTGCACACTCGGTTTTTAGCACCATTCACAATAATTTGGCCCAATAAATTACACGAAAAGTTAGTTAAATCATTTTAATCGCTCCCTCTCACTCGCACTAACAAAATTCTCGTATCTTTTTGCTCGCTCCCACTCATTGCTATGGTAAATACATTTCTTGAACATAAAAATTCAGTTTTATTTCTAATCAAAAAACCCCAAATTGTTTTTTTCTCAATCCGACAAGTAAAAATTCTCTTTCACGAACGTCAAAAATCATACATTTGTTAAATCTCCATTCCGTACCAACGTAACAAATCAAAAATCAATAAATTAGGGAACATTTTAAAAAAATGGCATTTTTCAACGTTAAAATTAAATATTTTTCCTCTTGGATAAATTTAAGACTTATTATCCGAGTTAGATTAAGCTTGAAACGCTTACGAAAAAAAAAAAAAAGTTTTGAAGTGTGGTAATCTCAGTGCAAAATCATTTTTTGAAGTGTTTAGGATCAACTACCAACAAAATCGTTCGGTATCGAAGGATCTAAAGCTCGTTGAAAAAAGGCACTTCTGATCGGCTTGTCCGTCTAATCTCCATTACTAACTATTTACACACCGGCTGTCGTTCGCGATTAGCTTTGTTACGGATACACGCAACAATGGCCCCATTTTCGAGCCATTCTTGATTATTGAGTCGTGAAACGCGCAGTGCGGTTTGTTGGCTATTTTCCTTTCGTCGTGTTTCTTTTCTAATAAAAGGGCTCCCGTTTTTTTGTCAAAATGTAACAATGAAGAAACGATAGCCCGGGATTCTTGCTAAATGCGATTATCTCGATACGCGGGAGGGGGGCGCTTGCAAAATTTTCGAATTTTGGTCGGTAGAAACCGATTGAAAAAAAAATGTAGAAAAATGAATATTTAATTTTTATGTCATATAGACTTAGAACAAAATGCTTAGTCAATTACATTTGATTAATAAAAAAAAAAAAATAAATTTTTTGAATTAGAGAGTGTTTCAGTAATGTGCGCCACGCGCTTCTAATTCCAAAAATATTCAAATTTCGAAAAAAGTACATAATAAATTAAATAAACTTTTATAGTGGTACTTTTTTGAAAATTTTTATTATTTAAAAAATTCTGAATTAAATACGTATTAATTGTGGGGTAAAATTTTTAATGAAAAAGTTTTGGAATCTTGTGATAATAAATAATCGAAGTCCGACGAGATAATTCTGAGTGCGCCACTGTATTTTTGAAATTTTTATCGAAGCATTTATAACGAATAAATTGATTATTGTGAATGGTGCTCAAAACCGAGTGTGCACATTCGAGCTCAAAGTGGCACATGTCCGATCTCGGGAAAATGAAGCGCGCCGCTCCGCGTCGCGCTTCATTTGCCTCCCTCGCTCGGAAATGTGCCACTTTTCGCTCGAATGCGCACATCGTCGTACTTATTAGATTTGTTTACTTTATCTTTAGCTCTTTCAAATCAAAAAATTAAATTTAGAATGCCAAATATCGATTTTATGTTCGAAAAATGTATTTACCATAGCAATGAGTGGAAGGGAGCGAAAAGATACGAGAATTTTATAAGTGCGAGTGAGAGGAAACGATTAAAATGATTTAACTAATTTTTCATGTAATTTATTGGTCTGAATTATTGTGAATGGTGCTCAAAACCGAGTGTGCACATTCGAGCTCAAAGTGGCACATTCCGATCTCGGGAAAATGAAGCGCGCCGCTCCGCGTCGCGCTTCATTTGCCTCCCTCGCTCGGAAATGTGCCACTTTTCGCTCGAATGCGCACATCTTTGCATTTCTTAAGTTTGCCTGCTTTACCCTACGCTCTTCCAAATGAAAAAAATTAATTTAGTTTACTAAATATCGATTTTATGTTGAAAAAATGTATTTACCATAGCAATGAGTGGGAGAGAGCGAAAAGATACAATAATCTCGTAAGTGTGAGCGAGAGGGAACGATTATAGGTAATTATTTAACAAATTTTTTGTTTATTTAATTGTGATTCGCGCTCAAAACCGAGTGTGCACATCTTCGTATTTATTGAATTAGTGTACATTAGGCTGTATCAAAAAAATCGACTATTTTTTTTTTTTTAAAATATACTGAAAATCTTGTTCTGAATAACGAAAAAATACGCCAGTTTAACGGACAGCTCTTAATTTTAATATTAAGATGTCCCGCATCACGATTTTCCATTTCCCATTTAAATAACATGGGAAAATTTGATTTCTCAAGTTTGGAATTTTTAGCTCTGCAACGAATTAACGAATCGGTAAACCATACCATACCTTTACAGGAAATTGAATGCTCTACAAAAAAAGCCTCTTATAAATTTTTGATAAATTCACTCCTTCAAAAGTTATTCAAGGTCAAAGTTGAAACTATTGTAAATTCTAAGAAATTTTCACTTTTTTGGAGCATCTATCATACTTATTACAATATTTTGTTACAAATTAGCTTTTGTAAAATTTTTTTGGGTTTCACAAATTTTTTGAACTATTTAAATGGTAGATTATCTACCAAAAAACTTGTTTTTAGATGCTTGCTATTAAAATCAAGATTCTAAAGAATGTTTTTTGTCGTTTCGCACCTTCTCTTTTGACTTTAAGGACATTAAGGAGTATTTATTTACCAGTGTTTTAACGCATACAATTTTTTCAATGTTTATTTCCACAAAATACTTATTAGGTAAAGCTTATAACTTATAAGTCTTGGTGATTGTTATTTAATTGCAATATAAAATAGATTAATTTACTCGATATATATTTTCAAATATCGATTTATATTAATATCTTAATATTATACTAAAATTCATAATAAATATGTTTCTCTTTTTTCATTTCCTCAATACCTAGCGCAATATTTCATGTTTTTTGATAGATAATCTACCATTTAAATAGTTCAAAAAATTTGTGGAACCCAAAAAAATTTTACAAAAGCTAATTTGTAACAAGAATATTGTAATAAGTATAATAGATGCTCCAAAAAAGTGAAAATTTCTTAGAATTTACAATAGTTTCAACTTTGACCTTGAATAACTTTTGTAGGAGTGAATTTATCAAAAATTTATGAGGCTTTTTTGGGGGAGCATTCAATTTCCTGTAAAGGTATGGTATGGTTTACCGATTCGTTAATTCGTTATCGATTTTATGTTGAAAAAATGTATTTACCATAGCAATAAGTGGGAGTGAGCGAAAAGATAGGAGTATTTCGTAAGGGCAAGCGAGAGGGAACGATTTAAATTGTTTAATTAATTTTTTGGCCAAAATTATTGTGAATCGTGCTGAAAACCGAGTGTGCACATTCGAGCTCAAAGTGGCACATTCCGATCTCGGGAAAATAAAGCGCGCCGCTCCGCGTCGCGCTTCATTTGCCTCCCTCGCTCGGAAATGTGCCACTTTTCGCTCGAATGCGCACATCTTCGTACTTATTAGATTTGTTTACTTTATCCTTAGCTCTTTCAAATCAAAAAATTAAATTTAGAATGCCAAATATCGATTTTATGTTCGAAAAATGTATTTACCATAGCAATGAGTGGAAGGGAGCGAAAAGATACGAGAATTTTATAAGTGCGAGTGAGAGGAAACGATTAAAATTGTTTAATTAATTTTTTGGCCAAAATTATTGTGAATCGTGCTGAAAACCGAGTGTGCACATTCGAGCTCAAAGTGGCACATTCCGATCTCGGGAAAATGAAGCGCGCCGCTTCGCGTCGCGCTTCATTTGCCTCCCTCGCTCGGAAATGTGCCACTTTTCGCTCGAATGCGCACATCTTCGTACTTATTAGATTTGTTTACTTTATCCTTAGCTCTTTCAAATCAAAAAATTAAATTTAGAATGCCAAATATGAGTTTTAGCGCTGCCAAGTTATAAATTATTTTATTTTAAATACGATGTCGAAAGATAATTAATAATTTTGATTTAACAAAAAAAAATTGGTTATTTTGAGTTTTTTAAAAATTATAGCTCTAAATTTTGGAAAAGGTGCTATTCTAAGAAACAAAAAAAAATTAATATCTATCTATTTAAGATAATAAAATGGACATATTTTCCGGTTAAACCGGAAGTACTACAAAATTTGTATTATGCCAGTACAGAGATTATATAAATTAACCCCTTGACATACAAAAAAAACCGAATTTGATAAGTCCGAAAAAAACTATTAATTTGGCTCAACTGAACTGTTATGAGCATACACAAATAACATAAAATAAATAATAAATAATTTTAAAACATTTTGAAATATGTGGACCAGTGTTTCCCAACCTTTTTTAACAATCCCCACCAAAGTATTATATTGTAACGAGCCTGCTAGCGACCTCTATTGACTGGTAGGTCAGCTCAGGCGTTCGGGAATACTCTAGAGATGGCGTGTGGACGAAATATCCTAGAAGTTCGAGAATAGGTAAGAAGCTTCGTCTTCGGGTTTATATAAAGGCGAATGGAGTGCGCCGTAAGACAGTCTCGGTGGGACACTCGATCGACGAGTGTCTCCGAATGAGGCTCCTCACTGGAGTGCTCGGGGAAGAGTTTGAATCTTCGAAGTTAAGGCGGGCAACAGTGTAGATAAATAATTACGTGTGAAAATAAATAACTTAAGTGTACAAATAAGTTAGTTAAGTGTATAAATAAATGATTTAGCAAGTAAACAATATTTAGGCTAGTTTAATTAATTATAAGTGTTAATTAATTATCTAATAAATAAGCTACTATTAATGTAAATAAATTACCGAGGTTTTAATATTCACAACCCTAGTTCGAACCCCCCCAGCGAACACGTTACAATATAATTATGGAACATATAAATATTTTTTTATATTTAAAAATTAAATTATTCCATAAATGGAGCGTAATTACAACTTGTTCAAGACACAAGATTTAGGTTTTAGCAAGAAATCACTAAGAAATTATTAAGAAAAGAAAACAATTAAATTTTCAAAACATAAACTAAAAATCAAGTGCGTTTTCAAATTGTTCCCTTGAATAATAATATTGCACCCTTCCCCCACCTCGGCATTTAAATTGCAGCATGTGGCGCGTTGGGAAACGCCGATATAGAGCAACTAGGCATTTTTTAAACATTTTAAAACATTTTCTTTCTGGCCCCATTTTTTTCCTATTGAAGACAGTTCTTGACGTCTTAGAGACGTCAAAATCTATAACAATACCCTAAATGATTGACGTCTCCCAGAAGTCATTGTATGTCAAGGGGTTAAAGAAACTTTAATATTTAAACTATTTTTAAAATTTTTATTATTTTACGAATTATAAGCTCGTGGCACTTTAAATAAAACACCCGGTATAGCTAAAATTTAATTAACCCGATTTTCGATTATCCGAATGAGCTACAACATTAATTAGTTCGGATAACCGAGTTTCCACTGTACTTCATTTTCTTACGTCGTAGTGCTGCAAAGACACAAGGGACCTACAGCATTACCAGGGTTCCAAATGACGACAGTTTCTCGAAAAACTTTACAACAGTTTGTACTCGTAGCAAAAAAAGTGTAAAATTTTCGACGGTTCAATATATAAAAATCAGTAGCTCGCGGAAAAAGAGAACTAAAGGGCTGCACCCCCGCCCTAGAATCAAATACAAAGTTATACAAAATTAATTTTTGTGAAAGTAAAAAATATTTTTAATTAAATAATTAAAAAATAATAACCGAGGTCCCCCAAAATTTTTTATAATTCAAAACTAAAACTTATTTTTAATCGTGCTTAACGTCTCGTGAACATGTACCAGTTAACGTTTGAACGTGCACATTCGTTTGTTTTAATAATTTTTTTCGCTTTCAACTTAAAAAATTACAATTAATCCAGCCTGATTGCATTTTTCGCTTTGAAAGGGAGAACATGAATATGCAAATCCAAGTTAAAATGTACAAAGTAAAAAATTTCGGATTAAAAACAAAACACTTACTAAATATCAAAAAAAAAATTAATTAAAACGTTTCCCGACATAATAAATTAAAATCAACTCCGGAGCGACTTAAAAAAAAAACTTCGGAAGACGAAAAACGCGTCTAACCTTTTCGCTTATCGCCGATAATTAAAACCTTCAGTCGTACAACATAAAAACAAAAAAAAACAAACCCCAACAATTCCTGATCCATTACAAAATAATGCATTTACGCAATTCCACGTCCTCCCTTTCGATCGACCAACAAAAGAAAGATACCCATGAAAGTTCATTTGACGTAAAATTTTGTAACAATTTAGAACCCTCGAAAAATATCCATCCACTTTAAGCCTGAATCAAAACGACATGAAATTGTGCTCCAACCTAAAAATGTATTTACAAAATTACATACCTTTAGGGAAATAAAAGTACAAAACTCTAATTGAAAGGAACTTTAAATTATTTAACAAATTTTTGATTTAATTGTATTTAAAAATTCACTTGATTTTTAATTATTACATTAGGCTGTATCAAAAAATCGACTAATTTTTTTTTTTGAAAAATATACTGAAAATCTTGTTCAGAATACCAAAAAAATACGCCAGTTTAAGGACAGCTTTAATTTTAATATTAAGATGTCGCATCACGATTTTCCATTTCCCATTTAAATAACATGGGAAAATTTGATTTCTCAAGTTTGAAATTTTTAGCTCTGCAACGAATTAACGAATGGGTAAACCATACCATACCTTTACAGGAAATTAATGCTCTACAAAAAGCCTCTTATAAATTTTTGATAAATTACTCTTCAAAAGTTATTCAAGGTCAAAGTTGAAACTATTGTAAATTCTAAGATATTTTCACTTTTTGGAGCATCTATCATACTTATTACAATATTTTGTTACAAATTATCTCTTGTAAAAGATTTTTGGGTTCCACAAATTTTTGAACTATTTAAATGGTAGATTATCTATCAAAACTTGTTTTAGATGCTTGCTATTAAAATCAAGATTCTAAAGAATGTTTTTGTCGTTTCGCACCTTCTCTTTTGACTTTAAGGACATTAAGAGTATTTATTTACCAGTGTTTTAACGCATACAATTTTTCAATGTTTATTTCACAAAATACTTATTAGGTAAAGCTTATAACTTATAAGTCTTGGTGATTGTTATTTAACTGAAATATAAAATAGATTAATTTACTCGATATATATTTTCAAATATCGATTTATATTAATATCTTAATATTATACTAAAATTCATAATAAATATGTTTCTCTTTTTTCATTTCCTCAATACCTAGCGCAATATTTCCAATATTTCCTGTAAAGGTATGGTATGGTTTACCGATTCGTTAATTCGTTATCGATTTTATGTTGAAAAAATGTATTTACCATAGCAATAAGTGGGAGTGAGCGAAAAGATAGGAGTATTTCGTAAGGGCAAGCGAGAGGGAACGATTTAAATTGTTTAATTAATTTTTTGGCCAAAATTATTGTGAATCGTGCTGAAAACCGAGTGTGCACATTCGAGCTCAAAGTGGCACATTCCGATCTCGGGAAAATGAAGCGCGCCGCTCCGCGTCGCGCTTCATTTGCCTCCCTCGCTCGGAAATGTGCCACTTTTCGCTCGAATGCGCACATCTTCGTACTTATTAGATTTGTTTACTTTATCCTTAGCTCTTTCAAATCAAAAAATTAAATTTAGAATGCCAAATATGAGTTTTAGCGCTGCCAAGTTATAAATTATTTTATTTTAAATACGATGTCGAAAGATAATTAATAATTTTGATTTAACAAAAAAAAATTGGTTATTTTGAGTTTTTTAAAAATTATAGCTCTAAATTTTGGAAAAGGTGCTATTCTAAGAAACAAAAAAAATTAATATCTTTCTATTTAAGATAAGAAAATTGACATAATTTCCGGTTAAACCGGAAGTACTACAAAATTTGTATTATGCCAGTACAGAGATTATATAAATTAACCCCTTGACATACAAAAAAAAACCGAATTTGATGAGTCCGAAAAAAACTATTAATTTGGCTCAACTGAACTGTTACGAGCATACACAAATAACATAAAATAAATAATAAATAGTTTTAAAACATTTTGAAATATGTGGACCAGTGTTTCCCAACCTTTTTTAACATTCCCCACCAAAGTATTATATTGTAACGAGCCTGCTAGCGACCTCTATTGACTGGTAGGTCAGCTCAGGCGTTCGGGAATACTCTAGAGATGGCGTGTGGACGAAATATCCTAGAAGTTCGAGAATAGGTAAGAAGCTTCGTCTTCGGGTTTATATAAGGCGAATGGAGTGCGCCGTAAGACAGTCTCGGTGGGACACTCGATCGACGAGTGTCTCCGAATGAGGCTCCTCACTGGAGTGCTCGGGGAAGAGTTTGAATCTTCGAAGTTAAGGCGGGCAACAGTGTAGATAAATAATTACGTGTGAAAATAAATAACTTAAGTGTACAAATAAGTTAGTTAAGTGTATAAATAAATTATTAAGCAAGTAAACAAAATTTAGGCTAGTTTAATTATGTGTTAATTATTAATTATCTAATAAATAAGCTACTATTAATGTAAATAAATTACCGAGGTTTTAATATTCACAACCCTAGTTCGAACCCCCCCAGCGAACACGTTACAATATAATTATGGAACATATAAGATTCAATATTTTATTTATCACAAATTGACAAAATAAATAATGTGTTGCTCTAAAATTAAAGATTATTTATAACTCATTATAACACATTATTAAAAACTTACCTAAAATTAAAGAAACGACATTTAAAGTTATTTATGTCTTGTCAATTTCTTTGTTTTTTAATAACTAACTTAATCTAAATTTAAAATTAAAGAAATACATTTTCTTTACATCTCCCCCCCTTGAGAAAAAAAATTTTACACTAAAATTTTTGCGTAATTTAATCAGCTTGATCTGTTTCTTCTCTTACTGGAGGGACTGGAATAAGTTTTGTAATGTGAAAAAGATTACTTTCCGATTTTCTATGGCCTGTTTCTATTTTGCATATTGAATCTGAAATTTTTTCAAGAATCTGATATGGTCCAATTTTCAGTTCATCTAATTTTTTTCTGTTCAACTTGTTTCCATTTTCTACGTACACCATATCTCCTACTTTAAAGTCATAGAATTTTCGATTTTTATCGAATAGTGTTTTATTATAATTATGTGATTTTAATGTATTTTCAAATGCTGTTTTTGAATCTTTAATCCAGTCACTTTTTGATTGTTCTTGTTTTAATTCATTTGGTAAAATTGTGACATCTGTACCATATAAAAGATAACTTGGTGCAAAACCAGTGACTGAGTGATTAGTATCATTATATCTATTTACACATTCTTGAGCTATTGTTGTCCAAGCACCTTTTTTTCTTTTCATTTATTTTGCATCTGATTTTATTTACTAATGTTTGATTTAGCCTTTCATTTAGGCCATTTGAGAATGGTGCATTTACTGCTGTGAAGACCATTGGTATCCCTTTGTCATTTAAAAATTTCTTAAATTCTTTCGAATTTATTCCTGGATATTGATCAGTAAGAAGCATACCAATGTTCTCTGTTTCTGTTATGAGCGTAAGTAGTTTTATAAAATCATTTGCATTCTGAGTTTTTGAAGTTAGAATAAATGCAAATCTTGTAAAGTGATCTACTAGTAGATGTAGATATTTTTTTGTTGATCTTGAACCTCCAAAACCTCCAATTGTGTCTATGGAGATTATTTCAAAAGGCTTTTGGCCGGACCTAAATGAGACATCCATCCATATTTGTCGTGTCCTCTAGATTTATTTTTTATACAAATTTCACAGTTTTTACAAATTTTTTTGATGTTTTTTGTCAAATTATTTGCTACATATAGCGGACTAATAGAATTCTGCATTTGCCTAATCCCTATATGGCATAAGTTTTCATGTACGTTTTTTAAAAATTTGATACTAAATTTTTCTGATAAAATAATTTTTCTCTTTTTACTTTTTTAAGTATATACTGTGTTTTTCAATAAATTTGTTTTTGTTATTTTGTATTTCTTCATTTTTATTTTGATCTGTTAAGATATCTTCCAGTTTAATCATGTTCACAACTTTTAATTGTTCATCTGTATTTTCATCTGATTCTAATACTGGATTTCTACTTAAACAGTCTGCTTCCAAATTTGTCTCTCCTGGAGCATATTTTATTTTAAAATCATATTGCGATAAATAATATGTCAAATCACCAAGCTCTTCATCGGTTCTAGATTTCAAATTCATGTTTTCCAGAGGTTTGTGGTCTGAATAAACTGTAAATGATTTACCTATCAACCAGTATTGCCAGTATCTCACCGCTTCTTTGATAGCTAAACATTCTAAATATATTGCTTTTTTTTCTTCTGGGCTTCATTTAGTTTTTTTGAAAAGTAAGCAACTGGTTTTTCTTTTCCATCCGGCTGTGTCTGTTTTAATATAGCTCCAACACCTTGTAAAGAAGCATCTGTATAAATATTAATTGGTAAATTTTGATCAAAGATTTCCAGAACTGGTTTGGAGCATAGCAAGCTTTTTATCATATCAAATGCTCTTTGGCATTCATCAGACCAAACAAATTTTTGATTTTTTCTGAGTAAATTATGCAATGGATTTAGTATTATTGCACGTTTTTGTATATATTCATGATAAAATTGATTTTTCCTAGAAATTGTCTTATATTCTTTTGCGTCTTTGGAATAGGAAAAGCCTTTATTGAGATCACATTATCTTTTATTGGTCTGATAGAATTATTTTGTATTATATGACCCAGATATTTTACTGAGTCTGATGCAAATGTGCATTTTGTAAATTTTAATCTAAAACCTTCTGTTTTGATTGCTTCCATCAACTGCATTAGATGGTATATGTGTTCCGAAAACGTTTTAGAAAATATAAGAATGTCATCTATATAATTAACAGTAAAATTCGTAAGTTTATATTTCCGCAATATATTACTTAATATCCTCTAAAAAATTTCGCCGGTGATGTTTTTAGTCCAAAAGGTAGACAGGTCCATTGGAAATGTCCTTCCTGTGTTACAAATCCCGTCTTTTTTCTATCTTCGATTCGTAAAGGAATTGACCAAAATGCAGAGTTTATATCCAATGTTGAAAAAAATCTGCAATTTCTTGTCTTTATCATTAGGTCTTCAATTAATGGAAATGGTTGAGCTTGAGGTACTACTATTTTATTTAAGTCTCTGAAATCTATACATAGTCTAGACTTTTTATTTTCTTCTTTTTTAAATGCTAAAGTAACAGGTGCAGCAAATGGACTATAGGATTCTTCTATCAGCTTATTATCTAGTAATTTTGATATTTGTTCTTCTATCTCCTTTTTATCTTCTACAGTACATCTGTAAGGTCTCTTGTTACAATATTTGTCTATTAGTAAGTCTATTCTAGCCTCATATCCATTAACAGTGCCCACATCGTATTTATGTTTTGCGAAAACTGATTTATATTTGTAAATTAAGGTATTTATTTCAGATTTTTGATACTGATCTAAATGATCTATTTTTATTTCAAAATCTTCCACCTTTACATGCTCATTAAAATTTATTTTGTGTTCTTTGATAGTGTTAGTAGCTCTTTCTATACATTTTAGTTTAGTATTTGTTTTTTGATTTAAAGAAATTTCTTTTACTTCATCTGCATTATTAAAACTTTGTTTCTGAGTTATTTTTAAATCTTCATTTTGGATTAATTTGAATTGTTTTATCAAGTCTAATCCAATCAAAAAATCATATTTGAAATTTTTTTCATCAATGATATATACATCAACATTTTTTTGTAATTCAAAGATTTTTATTTTCAGAGTTGTCAAACCATTTGTTTTTTTAACACCATTAATTGTTACTAAATCTGCTTTATTGAAATTATTTATTTTTCCTCTTAGTTTTAATAATTTAGAATTTACCAGAGAAACATTTGAGCCTGAATCATAAATTCCATATATTTCTAATGTATCATTTAATAGTAGTTTGACATTTATTAATGGTGTTATTATTAGTTTTTTTGATCAGTTTCATTTAACTCAGCTTCTATCACTGAATTGTTTATATGTTTAATGAAATTTTCCTTTTCCTTGACATTCTCTTTTGTTCTAAACCAACATATAGCCTCAGAATGGTAACGTGTACCTTTATTTAATTTTTCACAAATTTTACATGGGAATCGATCTTCATTTTTCCATTAGTTTTAGATTTATATATTTTTTTTTAACTAAAAAATGTTTTTTATTTACGATGTGTTCATACTTGTTCATTTCATTATACAAATCCACTGTATCTTCTAATGCTTCTCGATCCATTTTATTAAGTATGAAGTCTGGTAAACCAGCTGCAATAAGATCCACTAAAGTACCTGTATCGATTGATCTTCTCATATCCAATAAAAGTTTTTCTTTTTTCATAGCATAATCCAACAATGAGCCATCTTTATATTTATATAATAGTGCATATGTGACTGGATTCCATCCCTTGTTTGCAAATGTTTTACAAAATTTTATTTTCCATGTTGACCATTCTGAGTTTATTGTAAGTTTTATAATCATTGAACTGTACCAATCTACACAAGATTTATCCATAAATAATCTGAGTATTTCAATTTTCTTTTCATCTGTTGTCACATTAAACCGTATGCATTCTTTTTCAAAAATGTTTATCCATTGGTTTGCATCAGCGTTTTTGCTTGTAAATTTTTCAATCACAAACCTATCTGCAATGTGTTTTAAACTCTGCTCTTTATTTTCCTGTGTATTTTCTATTATTTTTAAATAATCTTTCTAATGTACATGTTTCTTCTTTTTTATGTTCAGCAGTAATTTTTTCTTGACTCAATTCTTCTAAAAATTGGTCTTCGAAATGTAAATTACCCTCATCATCTATGTAAGTTTTTTTAAGTTCTTCTGTCATTGTTATCCAAATTCTTCTTATTTGGTACCTTTTTCCTAAACTATTTTTATTTTACTAAAAGCAGCTGTTTTTATTACTTCTTTATGGTAACTAGCTGATTGTAACTCTTCTGGTATTGCATATATTTTATTATCACTCGTGGTTATTGATGTTATAGAATAAACATTTGATTTTCCATCACTCCCAGGCAATAATGTAAATTCAAAACGAAGTTTCTCCATTTTTAATTGAATTTTACAACCAGAAATGTCGTTTTATAAGATTCAATATTTTATTTATCACAAATTGACAAAATAAATAATGTGTTGCTCTAAAATTAAAGATTATTTATAACTCATTATAACACATTATTAAAAACTTACCTAAAATTAAAGAAACGACATTTAAAGTTATTTATGTCTTGTCAATTTCTTTGTTTTTTAATAACTAACTTAATCTAAATTTAAAATTAAAGAAATACATTTTCTTTACAAACATATAAATATTTTTTTATATTTAAAAATTGAATTATTTCATAAATGGAGCCTAATTACAACTTGTTCAAGACACAAGATTTAGGTTTTAGCAAGAAATCACTAGGAAATTATTAAGAAAAGAAAACAACAAGTAAATTTTCAAAACATAAACTAAAAATCAAGTGCGTTTTCAAATTGTTCCCTTAAATAATAATATTGCACCCTCCTCCCTCCCCGGCATTTAAATTGCAGCATGTGGCGCCGATATAGAGCAACTAGGCATTTTTTAAACATTTTAAAACATTTCTTTCTGGCCCCTTTTTTTTCCTATTGAAGACAGTTCTTGACGTCTTAGAGACGTCAAAATCTATAACAATACCCTAAATGATTGACGTCTCCCAGAAGTCATTGTATGTCAAGGGGTTAAAGAAACTTTAATATTTAAACTATTTTTAAAATTTTTATTATTTTACTAATTATAAGCTCGTGGCACTTTAAATAAAACACCCGGTATAGCTAAAATTTAATTAACCCGATTTTCGATTATCCGAATGAGCTACAACATTAATTAGTTCGGATAACCGAGTTTCCACTGTACTTCATTTTCTTACGTCGTAGTGCTGCAAAGACACAAGGGACCTACAGCTTACCTGGGTTCCAAATGACGACAGTTTCTCGAAAAACTTTACAACAGTTTGTACTCGTAGCAAAAAAAGTGTAAAATTTTCGACGGTTCAATATTAAATTATAAAAATCAGTAGCTCGCGGAAAAAGAGAACTAAAGGCTGCACCCCCGCCCTAGAATCAAATACAAAGTTATACAAAATTAATTTTTGTGAAAGTAAAAAATATTTTTAATTAAATAATTAAAAAATAATAACCGAGGTCCCCCAAAATTTTTTATAATTCAAAACTAAAACTTATTTTTAATCGTGCTTAACGTCTCGTGAACATGTACCAGTTAACGTTTGAACGTGCACATTCGTTTGTTTTAATAATTTTTTTCGCTTTCAACTTAAAAAATTACAATTAATCCAGCCTGATTGCATTTTCGCTTTGAAAGGAGAACATGAATATGCAAATCCAAGTTAAAATGTACAAAGTAAAAATTTCGGATTAAAACAAAACACTTACTAAATATCAAAAAAAAAATTAATTAAAACGTTTCCCGACATAATAAATTAAAATCAACTCCGGAGCGACTTAAAAAAAAAACTTCGGAAGACGAAAAACGCGTCTAACCTTTTCGCTTATCGCCGATAATTAAAACCTTCAGTCGTACAACATAAAAACAAAAAAACAAACCCCAACAATTCCTGATCCATTACAAAATAATGCATTTACGCAATTCCACGTCCTCCCTTTCGATCGACCAACAAAAGAAAGATACCCATGAAAGTTCATTTGACGTAAAATTTTGTAACAATTTAGAACCCTCGAAAAAATATATCCATCCACTTTAAGCCTGAATCAAAACGACATGAAAAAGTGTGCTCCAACCTCAGATCAATATGCCCAATAAAACGATATAAATATACAATATCATTGTTCCCGGATCCCCCCACTCCCATCTCGACGGCGCTCCCGCAATAGGTTCGTGGCGAAGGTGGAGTCGCGAGCCTTCTTTATTTCCGAGCGCGCGGCGGCCACCTGCGACCCAACGCGCTCGTCCCGTACGGTCGAACCGCGCGCATTCCACCCGAGCAAGTTCAACCTTAGCGTTTTCGCGCTCGGAGCGCGGACTCGCGTGCGGAGGGCGAAGGGCACTCGAGAACGCGCTCGCCGCGCCCCCTAGCCGTCGGGGGCCGCGATTGGCGGCGTCGGCCGCGGCCACGCCCTCGAACGGATACGAGTACCCAGAATGCAGCAGGTCTACGAGAGAAGTGCCATGTACACTTTGAGGACACTCTAAGAGCACGCTTAGGCAAGTTAAGCGCACTTCGCAGCTAAAGAGTCTTACATCAAGAGTGCTCCAAGAGTGCTATAGCTCGATCACTGATTTATTTATATAGTTAGTCAGTTTGTTTATTGAATTCGGTTATCGAATCGACCGGAAGTGGAAGTCAAAAACGCGTCGGTCTTTTGCACACTTCTTTTCCTCGTTCGGGACAAATTAAGAGACCTAATGGATTTTCTTTGGGTTTCGCGGCCGTCTCCGTTTTTACGCGATTTCGTCGATTAGAAGGGAGGAGGGCAGCGTTCCGCGGGGATCGTTCGATTAAATTTTCGAGTGTTTCGGCGAAGAAGACGTCGCCGTCTTCGGGCCGAACAAAAGTGGTGCGCGCCGTTTGATTTTTTTTTTTTTTTGGAAATTAATTTTCGAGACAGATGGCCTCGGTCTATTGTTGAAGTGTTCGGCGGTGGCTTGTTCGGAGGTGTGCTGGAGTCGATGTCCGGAAGTGGCTACGGGGAAGGTCCCGTGGTGTCGGACCGGGGCGACCTGCACGGGTTGCTGCCCGAGTTTTTTTATTTTCCCAAATCAAAATTTAAAATTTAAAATGAAATATGTTTTTATTTAATATATTGATTGTTTATTTTCCATAGCAATGAGTGGAAGGAGCGAAAAGATCGGAATTCAAGTGCGAGTGAGATGAAAATTAAAATATTTAATGGTTTTGTTAAATTTTGGCTTAAATTATTGTGAATGGTGCTTAAAAAGAGGTGCACATTCGAGCTCGTGGCACATTCCGATCTCGGAAAAAGAAGCGCGCCGCTTCGCGCCGCTTCATTTGCCCCCGCTGGGAAATGTGCCAACTTTTCCCCGAAGCGCCGTTTGTTCGGTCTGTGGTTTCTTGATTTTAGTTTTACTAAAGAGTTGTCCAAAAGATATTTAATATTTTGATTTAACAAAATAAAATGGATTTTGCGTTTTAAAATTGAGCTGTAAATTTTGAAAAGGTTTTATTCTAAGAACAAAAAGAATTATTTAAGAGAAACCTCCCTGGAGTTTGAAAATTAAACTCATTTCCAAAATCTTTCTTAAAACATTTATAAAATTTATTCAATAGAGCGCCATAATTTTTTTTTTTTAATTTTCATAGTTATTTAAAGAAAATCTATTTCTTTAATTTTAAATTTAGAGTAGGTTGGTTATTAAAAAATGATTATTAAAAAAGAAAGAAATTGACAAGACATAAATAAACTTTAAGTGTCGTTTTATAAGATTTCATATTAATTATTACAAATTGACAAATTTAATAAACAATGTTGTTGCTCTAAAATTAAACATTTATTATATTGATTTAATTATAATACATTATTGAAATAACTTACCTAAAATTTAAGAAACGACATTTAAAGTTTATTTATGTCTTGTAAATTTCTTTTTTTCTTACTAATCATTTTTTTTAATAACCAACCTACTCTAAATTTAAAATTAAAGAAATAGATTTTCTTTACATTTATATTTAGATTTGTTTATTTTTCCTACAATTAAAAAAAAATACTAAGTGTCAACATTTGATTTAGAATTTAAAAATAATTGCCATGCGCTTTTGATCTTCAAACAATTTGAAAAAACGAAACATTTTTTCAGCCAAATTATAATTAAGAAAATAACCATTTTCTATAAATCAAAATTATTAAATATCTTTTGATACTGTATATAAAATAAAAAATAAATTGTAATTCAGAAGCGCTAAAACACTTTACAAAATAAAATCAAGAAATCAAGAAAAACGACGATGTGCGCATTCGAGCGAAAAGTGGCACATTTCCGAGCGAGGGAGGCAAATGAAGCGCGACGCGGAGCGGCGCGCTTCATTTTCCCGAGATCGGAATGTGCCACTTTGAGCTCGAATGTGCACACTCGGTTTTGAGCGCCATTCACAATAATTAATTTACTTTCTAAGAATTATCAAATAAAAATTACAGGACCGTATTTATAATAGAAATCCCAAATCGCTGATTTAAAACTTTTAAACAAAATTATTTTTGAAAATAAATACTTATTGTATTTTTTTCCGTATAGTAAGTCTTTTAGTGGCACTAAAATTAATTTAAAAAAGAGTCGAGAGTAAAATGCGCACATCTTCGTATTTATCGAATTTGCCCACATAAAAATTCTCTGTTTATTTATTCTTGTCGTATTTTTTTAATTACGTTAAAAATAATTTAAAAATTCTTTGATAGTAAATTAATTATTGTGAATGGCGCTTAAAACCAAGTGTGCACATTCGAGCTCAAAGTGGCACATTCCGATTTCGGAAATGTGGCATTTTGGGGTCGAATGTGCACAGGCGGCTATAAGCACCATTCACAATAACTGTGAAAATCCGTTTATTTTAAGAAAAAAAAATTTCAAAATACAAAGATTAAAATTGAAAAAATAAAAATGAAAGACTTCTATTTGATTTTTTTTAAAGTTTATATCTCGGGGAGACTGGGGATAGATGTTACAGGGGTAAAAAGTTACAGTATTTAAAAGCTGCGAAGTTACTTATGTAAAAATTACTCAAACAGAAAAAATAAATGTTTATTACACCATCTGTTATCACGTTTGGCTCATCAATAGTTTTTTTCATGCATAGTTTACTGTTTTTGCACAATGTATCTTTTTACCCCAGTAACAACTATCTCCAATTTTCCCTACTATATTTTTAAATTGACTTTTAGAAAGTGAGATTTAATTTTTTAATATCAAATTTTCCAATAAGTGTTTTTTTAAATGGGAAATTTTTTTGTTTTTTAAAAACGCCCTTTCTCCACAGTTCAGAGCTATAATTTTTTATAAAACCAAGATCGAAGCTTTCAATTTAATTTTTATAAAACGCATTTAAATTTATTTTTGCAGAAATAAGATTTAATTATTTAAAGTCAAATTTTGATGCTTGAATTTTATAAACTTCAATGTTATACTCATGTGATTCAAATGAAGCCCGAGACATCTATTTTCAGTCAGTTAAACATAACTCTCATAATAAAAGATCAAAAAATATTTTTTTTAAAATCAATCCAAATCCAAAATCTAAACTCACCGACTTAAATTTAATTTTCTGATTTGAAAGAGAGAAGATTAATTATAGACAAATCCAATTATTACGAAGATGTGCGCGTTCGAGCGAAAAGTGGCACATTTCCGAGCGAGGGAGGCAAATGAAGCGCGACGCGGAGCGGCGCGCTTCATTTTCCCGAGATCGGAATGTGCCACTTTGAGCTCGAATGTGCACACTCGGTTTTTAAGCGCGATTCACAATAATTCAGGCCAATAAATTAGACGACAAATTAGTTAAATCATTTTAATCGTTCCCTCTCACTCGCACTTACGAAATTCTCGTATCTTTTCGCTCGCTCCCACTCATTGATATGGTAAATACATTTCTTGAACATAAAATCGATATTTAGTAAATTAAATTATTATTTTTAATTTGAAAGAGCATAGGATAAAGCAAGCAAACTTGATAAATGCGAAGAAGTGCGCATTCGAGCGAAAAGTGGCACATTTCCGAGCGAGGGAGGCAAATGAAGCGCGACGCGGAGCGGCGCGCTTCATTTTCCCGAGATCGGAATGTGCCACTTTGAGCTCGAATGTGCACACTCGGTTTTAAGCACGATTCACAATAATTTAAGCCATTAAATTACACGAAAAATCATTTTAGTCGTTTCCTCTCACTCGCACTTACGAAATTCTCGTATCTTTTCGCTCGCTCCCACTCATTGATATGGTAAATACATTTCTTGAACATAAAATCGATATTAAATAAATTAAATTAATTTTTTTTATTTGAAAGAGCATAGTATAAAGCAGACAAACTTGATAAATGCGAAGAAGTGCACGTTCGAGCGAAAAGTGGCACATTTCCGAGCGAGGGAGGCAAATGAAGCGCGACGCGGAGCGGCGCGCTTCATTTTCCCGAGATCGGAATGTGCCACTTTGAGCTCGAATGTGCACACTCGGTTTTAAGCACGATTCACAATAATTTAAGCCATTAAATTACACGAAAAATCATTTTAGTCGTTTCCTCTCACTCGCACTTACGAAATTCTCGTATCTTTCGCTCGCTCCCACTCATTGATATGGTAAATACATTTCTTGAACATAAAATCGATATTAAATAAATTAAATTAATTTTTTTTATTTGAAAGAGCATAGTATAAAGCAGACAAACTTGATAAATGCGAAGAAGTGCACGTTCGAGCGAAAAGTGGCACATTTCCGAGCGAGGGAGGCAAATGAAGCGCGACGCGGAGCGGCGCGCTTCATTTTCCCGAGATCGGAATGTGCCACTTTGAGCTCGAATGTGCACACTCGGTTTTAAGCACGATTCACAATAATTTAAGCCATTAAATTACACGAAAAATCATTTTAGTCGTTTCCTCTCACTCGCACTTACGATATTTTCGTATCTTTTCGCTCCCTCCCACTCATTGCTATGGTAAATACATCTCTTGAACATAAAATCGATATTTAGTAAATTAAATTATTATTTTTATTTTGAAAGAGCATAGGATAAAGCAAGCAAACTTGATAAATGCGAAGAAGTGCGCATTCGAGCGAAAAGTGGCACATTTCCGAGCGAGGGAGGCAAATGAAGCGCGACGCGGAGCGGCGCGCTTCATTTTCCCGAGATCGGAATGTGCCACTTTGAGCTCGAATGTGCACGCTCGGTTTTAAGCACAATTCACAATAATTAAATTAATTTCTAAGAATTCTCAGTTAAAAATTACAGGACCGTATTTATAATAGATTTTAAACAAAATTATTTTTGAAAATAAATATTGTAATTTTTTCCATATATTAAATCTTTTAGTGGCACTAAAATTAATTTAAAAAAGATTAATTTGGTGAATCGAATGTGCACATTCGACTTTAAGCACCATTCACAATAATGAATTTAAATCTAAAAAAAATTATTTATAAATTAAATACTGTCCTTCTACCCATATTTAAATACAACTGTTTAGTTAAAAAAATAGAATAATTTTCCACTGGAAAATAATCAAACTAAAAATGAAAGAAAATGCGCGTTATTTGATTAAAATAAAGATTGCACAGAAACGAGTTTTTTTAAAATGAAAAGGTTTTCTACTTTTCATCCGGCTCGAAGGACGCGTAATTATTTGTTTGTTCTTTTTTTTGTTAAAATCAATTAAGAATTTCTAAGAAAACAAAAAGATTTATTAAAAAATCCCCTTTTAGAAAAAATTAAAGAACGAGTTGCTCGAAAAAAATAAATACAGTGCTCTTTTTGATAGAATTTTTTGAAATTGGTTCTAACAAAATTTGATAAAACGCTAGCCATCTACCGACGCGTCGGACAACGAAAAAACTTTTATTATCAATTATTGCCCGCTTATTTTAATGTATTCAAATAAAGGACCTTTAGATTAATCTAAATCACCTAACAGAAATACAATAATTTGATCCGTATTGGACAAAAATTAAAATCAAATGTTTATTTTTTAAATAACTATTTTATATATTTTTATGCGTAAGCTTAGTAAAATATTACAAATACAGACAAAGCTTTAAGTAAAATAGTGCTTTAAAGTCATTCGGCAAACTGAATTATGACCATTTGAATTTTCAAAATTTTTTTTTCTTGATAATAAAAAAATTAAGTTATACATTAACACTTAATATTAAAAATTTAATTACGTATTTCAAACAACAGTACTCTGTGGTACAAATGGGGGAAGATGTCAATAACGCACGAGAGCGGTGTTGAGCGCACGGAGGAAGTGAGTGCGCTCGTCCTCTCAAGTAGGCAGTAGGCGATCGCACAAATCACACATAGTATTTTTTTATCGATCGTGCAGTGATGATAATAATTATTTTAGTATTCCAATTGCAAGAAATATTAAACATCTGTTGCTTTACAGATGGCTCTGGCGTCAATTAGCGTATTGTATTTAATATTGTTTTTTTTTATCGTGAATTGCGCGCAGAGGAACGTGATTTACCCACGTGAAATAGTTGAATGGGTAAAGAGCTATTTTGGGCGCGAAATAACGCGCGCGAACATATTACTTTCTCAGCATGAGCGCTAAAAAATCTTTCGTCGTCATGACAACGGTCTACCTGCTATTTAAAACATTTATTTTGTATCTACATTCAAATGGCCATAACTCAGTTTAAAAATGGCCGCCAAATTATTTTAAAACGCCGTTCAAATAAATAACTTATCAAAATTACAAATAAAAAATCAGAAAACAATTGTTTTTTTTTCAGTAGGTACTTATGTGAGTACGCGCGTTAGAAACGCAAAAATTAGCAACATCCGATTGCGATTGCAATTTGACAACTAACTTAGTTTTGTACGATCAAAAAGTTCGATGCCAACTTAGAAAATAATATAAAATTATAGTTATTAACAAAAAAAACCAAAAAAAAATGTATTTACCGTGCTTTATATTCTGTATTGAACTGTATAGCTGTCAATTAAATTGTTTTTGACGCAGCCGTGACGTAGTTAAACAAAAAATCATTTCAATCCAGTCCCAAATAAAAAATACCTGTTAGCTAATTATTTTAAGCAAAAAATTCACTAATCTGCAACGTAATATTTTCAGTTGGTAATAAACAATTTTAGTTACATTTCCGCATAGTACTTTGCAATTAAATACCTACTAATCTCTTTTAGCAAAAAATAAAATACAGTCGAACCTCGATAAACCGAATTTTTGATAACTCGAACCTGTTTCACTAGGACTTGCCTATATCAACGTTAATATTTTTATATCGATAACTCGAATTATTTTTAGTTTCCTTTCAACTTCGACTTATCGAGGTTCGACTGTAATTAAAAACAATATTTTGTAAGATTGCTCCCGCGCCTTTTTCAACGCAGTCAGACCTCGACGACTCGAATTGCCAACTGTTTCCCGACGTTCCAAATTTTCTCTCGGCTTCGACTTATCGAGGTTTGACTGTACGCAGAAGCGCGACCACAAATTCGTACAAATTGAGATAGAATTAATTTTGCAGGTCGACTTCGAGCGGAAGTAGTATAAATTCGCCAGGAGCCGGCGGAGGAATTGGATTAAACGGCGGCGGGATGAACGCCGGATATCCGGTCATGGGCCAATTCGGGGGCGGCCAATATTGCCCCGTCTCCGAAAATATTGGTCTCACCCCTCATTACTCGTCCGGATGGTATCAAAGCTCCGCGGCCGACCCACGTTTTGCCAGTAAGTTTCTTTTTCTTATTATAGAGAACAACATACAGGGTGTGTACAAATTGGCGTCAAGCTACACGCGGCTACACGTTTGTTTGGTCCTGAATCGGAAATGTTAATGTTAAAATGTTGTATCGTGCTTCATACAATTTCAAGAATCTTTCTAAGTTTCGATTTTGATCCATAAATAAGTGTTAGTTTCAGTAGCTGTTGATAGAGGCCGCTACAATTAAGAATTATGAAAAAATTGTATGTTTTTATGTTTTTTGCATTTCCCATTGTGATACTATTACGAAACACACATTTGGCAATGTTGTAAAAGCAACGTTGTTTAATCACAAGCCCTACTGTCAAATTTTGACGTTTATGTATTAAATGCGACTTTCGTATTATATTTTTGAAAAGCCTGTGCGTTTTTTTTTTAATTTATCCATATATTTTTATTAATGACAAGTGTTTTTGAAAATTTGCTATTTAGAAATAATTCAGATCTATTATTACCTACAGTGTTGCCAAATGTGTTTTTTTACCAGCTTTTTGGGAACATTTTAAAATTAAGAATTTCTGTTCGAAACCAAATGAAGAACGTCGCTGCCTGTAGATTTTCAGCCAATTTATTACACATTTGCAAAAAAAAAGTTGTAAGAAAAACGATTTGCGGACGGGAGAACGTCGTAAAGCTTCGGGGTGGCACTTAAGGGAAATCTAACAAGACAATAATCGCATTACAAGAGATCAACAGCTGTAGACGCCCCCCATAATATGCCGTAACACGTATAAATAATATTACACGAATATTGGTATGCAAACAGGAAGATGATTGATGCGACGGATGAGATCTCGAATCCCGGCTTGTTTGTTGGGAATATGCGGGAATGTGGGGAAACGAGAAAACGGGAAATGCGGGCCGACGGCGGCCTACGAGCTTGATCTTGTTACATCCGATTTATAAACCGAGTTTTTTTTAATTTTAAAACTAAAAATTAATTAAACAAAAATTAATTAGGAATGAAGAGAATTAATTTATCATTAAAAAAAATTACTTGATAAAATAAAACAAATAAGTTAGTGATTTAAATGGTTTTTAGTTATATTATTAGTTGTTTTGTTATCTGAATTGGTACTACTGTCAATAAGTCAATTTATTAGTGGAATTGCTATGACAACACGAGAAATGTGGAAAATTTTTGAATATCTTATGTTTTTAAAGATCAGTTCACAAATAATCCAGCCAAAGATTTTTTTAATGATTAATGTCTCAAAAATATAACCTAACTTAATTCTCGAAAAATTAACATTGTACACTATGCTGTTTTTTTTATAAATACAGTAAAACCCGTCTAACACGACCACCGTCAGTTCTTACACAAATTGGTCTTTTTCTTAGAGAGAAAGACAAAGATAGACAATGCAAATTTAAAAACGAATACTATATTAAATTAAATGCAGTTATTATTTATCAGAATTATATTGTTATTAAATCAAAATTATTATAAATAAAGTAGTATTATTTAGGAAGTAAATTAATTTTGTGAATCATGCTTAAAATCGAGTGTGCACATTCGAGCTCAAAGTGGCACATTCCGATCTCGGGAAAATAAGCGCGCCGCTCCGCGTCGCGCTTCATTTGCCTCCCTCGCTCGGAAATGTGCCACTTTTCGCTCGAATGCGCACATCTTCGCATTTATCAAGTTTGCTTGCTTTATCCTATGCTCTTTCAAATTAAAAACAATAATTTCATTTACTAAATATCGATTTTATGTTCAAGAAATGTATTTACCATAGCAATGAGTGGGAGGGAGCGAAAAAATACGAAAATATCGTAAGTGCGAGTGAGAGGGAACGACTAAAATGATTTTTCGTGTAATTTAATGGCTTAAATTATTGTGAATCGTGCTTAAAACCGATGTGCACATTCGAGCTCAAAGTGGCACATTCCGATCTCGGAATGAAGCGCGCCGCCCGCGTCGCGCTTCATTTGCCTCCCTCGCTCGGAAATGTGCCACTTTTCGCTCGAATGCGCACTCTTCGCATTTATCAAGTTTGCTTGCTTTATCCTATGCTCTTTCAAATTAAAAACAATAATTTCATTTACTAAATATCGATTTTATGTTCAAGAAATGTATTTACCATAGCAATGAGTGGGAGGGAGCGAAAAAATACGAAAATATCGTAAGTGCGAGTGAGAGGGAACGACTAAAATGATTTTTCGTGTAATTTAATGGCTTAAATTATTGTGAATCGTGCTTAAAACCGAGTGTGCACATTCGAGCTCAAAGTGGCACATTCCGATCTCGGGAAAATGAAGCGCGCCGCTCCGCGTCGCGCTTCATTTGCCTCCCTCGCTCGGAAATGTGCCACTTTTCGCTCGAATGCGCACATCTTCGCATTTATCAAGTTTGCTTGCTTTATCCTATGCTCTTTCAAATTAAAAACAATAATTTCATTTACTAAATATCGATTTTATGTTCAAGAGATGTATTTACCATAGCAATGAGTGGGAGGGAGCGAAAAAATACGAAAATATCGTAAGTGCGAGTGAGAGGGAACGACTAAAATGATTTTTCGTGTAATTTAATGGCTTAAATTATTGTGAATCGTGCTTAAAACCGAGTGTGCACATTCGAGCTCAAAGTGGCACATTCCGATCTCGGGAAAATGAAGCGCGCCGCTCCGCGTCGCGCTTCATTTGCCTCCCTCGCTCGGAAATGTGCCACTTTTCGCTCGAATGCGCACATCGTCGCTTTTCTCGATTTCAAAGTGTTTTAGCGCTTCTGAATTACAATTTATTGTTTATTTTATATACAGTGTCAAAAGATATTTAATAATTTTGATTTAAACAAAAATGGTTATTTTCTTAATTATAATTTGTCTGAAAAAATTTGTTGTTTTTTCAAATTGTTTGAAGATCAAAAGTGCACAGCAATTATTTTTAAATTCTAAATCAAACGTTAACACTTAGTTTATTTTTTAATTGTAAGAATAAATAAACAGATCCAAATATAAATATTAAAATTTATAAAAAAACAAAATGGTGGAGTTCTATTTGATTTTTATAAATGTTTTAAGATAGATTTTAGAGAAATGAGATTTAATTCTTCAAAATCAAAGTTTCTTTTAAATATTTTTTTTTGTTTATTAGAATCGCCGTTTCTCCAAAAATTGGAACTATAATTTTTAAAAAAACTTAAAATCAAAGCTTTCAATTCCATTTTTATAGTTATAAGGTAATAATAATAATTATTATTTAGAAAACTTATAATATCACTCAAAAATTAAATATAATAGCATTGGCTGGTATTCTCCTGTTTTATTGTTCTCTGATAATTTATGGCTACTTGATTTAAAACTATAATACCTTTACTAATCTTAATAATTTTTTATTTAAATATGGGTTGTTATACTTTATCCAATATGGCGTCCATTTAAAATAAGAAAGTTGGTATCAGTTTCTTGGAAGCCGCCATTTTGAATTTAATTTTGACTAAATTACCACCTGTATTTTGTGAAACCTAGTAACTTTTATTTTTCTGTATAAATTTTATAATTACAAAGTTATTTGACCTTAAAGAAAATAACGATTTTCAGTTGTTTTACGATAACTTCGGAACTATTCGGAATTATGAAATGTTCGTAACAGAATCTGAATCGCCCCATTGCACATTTAACCAAAATTCTATCGTCACTAATAAGAAAAATACCCATTTTAGTTTATTCAATTTGGGACACCCTGTATATGTTCTAAAGCAAACTGCCCGCTTTTAGAGGTGGTCTCCTTATAGAGATGGTCGCCACGAGAGATTTCACTGTAATTCTGTGAGTGCAAATCTGTTTTGTCGGTCTTCATTTTCTTAAAAAAAATCGCCCCCAAAACTCAATTTTACAATGTTTTTTAAGATATTTCAACACAAATATTAACAAATCAAAAAAATGTTTAGAAGCGTATTTCTGCGAGAAAGTATAAAATAAAGTTTGACGATTTCAAAGCGAATTTTTGGCAAAGCACTCTTACTTTTAACCTATCTTTTTACGTTTAGAAAGTGTTAGGAAACCGGAGTATGCGAAAACCCTCAGGAAAATACCAACGGAACCACCTTCTTAGTTCCTGAACGTACAAATACACAAAGTGGAGGTTGAGTTACGGTTTCACACATCACACAAAGGGCTAATACTCCCTTTGGCATAGTTCGCACGCCATCCCTATCAAATTTCCAAAGAGATATAGCATGTTCGGCACACACACAGACACAACGATACCTTTTTCATATTTAAAGACCCCCTATCGTTTTCATTTATTTACAATTTATTCCTTTTATTTTATTTGAAACCGCAGACTTTCTGAACTGAAAATCTGATTTCATAAATGGGCAAGAAGAAAAAAATTACATCACCTACCTTTAAAAACCCTTTAAAGATGACTTCGCAATGGGGGGTCTGGGAGCTGACCCCATTGCCTCCTTCCTCCTCCGCCCCCGTATCGTCGCGATCAGCTCCGGCCACGCAATCCTGGACATCCTCTCCTTCTGGATACACATTTGTTAAAAACGCGCGATTTAGCTATTTAAGGGACCCAAAAATATTTACAGCTGGGAGGGCAATCACACGATTAAAAAACTACGGTTTGTAAATTCGAAATTCGCGCACACTCGATAAACGAAGGTAGCCCCGCCAACTTACTCAAAACAACGAGAGCCCTGTAAGAAAAATCGCATAAATAATCGATTCGTTTTTAATTCGCGAAATAATTAAAAAAATATTAATCAAACACTTATAACAAACACCAATGCAACAGTTTTACTTATAGCATTAGCGCATACGAAAATTACAATCATTCATAATTCTTGCAATTAAAATCGTACGAGGCTGTGCTTTGGCACAAACGATCGACAAAAAATTAGCAACATTTTGAGTCGAAAGAGCAACATGTACGCACATTTTAATTGCAACAATTAGTTAAAATAATTAAAAAAGCAATAAGCGTTACTTACTTGACAGAAGCACAGGTCAACTTAAACAAATGCTCGGCTTGGGTAGCGGCGACGTCGGCATTTGTTTCACCGCAGCCTTCTACGTTTCTCTGTAACAGAAAATTGTTTTAATTACGAGGACTGCCCATTTAAAATTATTTAAAACGTTTTTCGCATTTAGTAATGTAATAAACAAATATTAATTATTATTTATGTAATTATTTCTTTATTGGCACTGCTTATTATTATTATTTACCTATGATTCGTATAGCAAAAAGACTTTTATTACAAGACGTCTGCTTTGTTCGATGTTATTCACATAAATAATTCACAAAAGCAAATTCGAAAATGATACACGTGCATTGATAATAATACTAATCGAGTAGATATAGTTATCACTTTTAAAAAACTTAACTCTGAAGTCACATCCACCTGATATCAAACGAAACACTTGCGCCATACAATTTAATTTGATTATTGTTTAAAGCTAAAGGTATCCCTCGATTAACGCGAGTTTATTTAACGCATTTATAGCATTGGACCATACGAAAAATACTATCATTCATAATTCTTGCAATTAAAATCGTACGAGGCTGCGCTTTGGTAGAAACAATCGACAAAAAATTAGCAACATTTTGAATCAGAACAGCAACACGTACGCAAGTTTTAATTGCAACAATTAATTAAAATAATTAAGAAAACAATATGGGGTTACTTACTTGACAGAAGCACAGGTCGACTAAAACAATTGCCCGGCTTGGGTAGCGGCGACATCGGGATTTGTTTCACCGCAGCCTTCTACGTTTTCTGTAACAGAAAATTGTTTTAATTACCAGGACTGCCCATTTAAAACTATATAAAACGTTTTTCACATTTAGTAATGTAATAAACAAATATTGATTATTATTTAAGTAATAATTTTTTTATTGGCACTGCTTATTATTATTATTTACCTATGATTCGTAGACCGAAAAGACTTTCATTACAAGACGTCTTGCTTTGTTCGATGTTATTCACATAAATGATTCACAAAAGCAAATTCGAAAATGCTGCACGTGCATTGATAAAAATACTAATCAAATATAGTTATCGCTTTTGAAAAACTTAACTCTGAGGTCGCGTTCACCTGATATCAAATGAAACACTTGCGCGATACAATTTAATTTGATTATTCTTTAAAGCTACAGGTATACCCCGATTAACGCGAGTTTATTTAACGCGATTTGTAATTAGGAATCGTAAAATATACCCAAGCAAATTAAAATAGAAAAAGACGGTTTTATGTTGACAAAACTCATGTTGTATTACAATGAGCGGAAGAGAGTGCGAAGATATAAATAAATCATATGTTTGAGAAAATGGGAACAATTATATTAATTCACAACGTATTTTTAACATAGCAATGTGTCTGAGAGAGCAAGAGAATACGGCAGTTGCAGAAATAAAAGTGAGAGAGAATGTTTAAAATTATTTACCTAACTTTTACTCAACTTTTTTAGCCAAAATTTACTTTCCAATTTGAAAGAGAAAAGATTAACGTAAACAAATTCAATAAATACGAAGTATGTGCGCATTCGAGCGAAAAGTGGCACATTTCCGAGCGAGGGAGGCAAATGAAGCGCGACGCGGGCGGCGCGCTTCATTTTCCGAGATGGGAAAATGTGCCACTTTGAGCTCGAATGTGCACACTTGGTTTTAAGCACGATTCACAATAATTTAGGCCAATAAATTACACGAAAAATGAGTTAAATCATTTTAATCGTTTCCTCTCATCCGCACTTACGAAATTCTCGTATCTTTTCGCTCACTTCCACTCATTCCTATGACAAATACATTTCTTGAACATGAAGTCCATATTTAGTAAATTAAATTCTTTTTTTTTTTCATTTGAATGAGCATAGGATTATGCAGGCAAACTTAATAAATGCGAAGATGGGCGCATTCGAGCGAAAAGTGGCACATTTCCGAACGAGGGAGGCAAATGAAGCGCGACGCGGAGCGGCGCGCTTCATTTTCCCGAGATCGGAATGTGCCACTTTGAGCTCGAATGCGCACACTCGGTTTTGAGCACCATTCACAATAATTTGGGCCAATAATTACACGAAAACTTAGTTAAATCATTTGAATCTTTCTCTTTCACTCGCACTTACGAAATTTTCGTATCTTTTCGCTCGCTCCCACTAACTGATATGGTAAATACATCTCTTGAACATAAAATCGATATTTAGTAAATTAAATTTATTTTTTTCATTTGAAAAAGCATAGGTTAAAGCCGGAAAACTTAATAAATACGACGATGTGCGCATTCGAGCGAAAAGTGGCACATTTCCGAGCGAGGGAGGCAAATGAAGCGCGACGCGGAGCGGCGCGCTTCATTTTCCGAGATCGGAATGTGCCACTTTGAGCTCGAATGCGCACACTCGGTTTTAAGCATAATTCACAATAATTTAGACCAATATATTACACGAAAACTTACTTAAATAATTACGTGTAAGAATCTTAAGATCTCATTTAATGTTTAAAAAAAAATCAAAATATCAAAAACTATTCAAAATATTCAAGAATCAAATTATGTATGCTGTCATTAATTTTTAAAGATTTTATATTGTTTTAATAAAAGGCGAAAAAAAGCAAATTTTGTCAAATGTATAGTCGGTCACATATCGAATTGCCCAAACGACATTTTTAATAGACAAAAAAAAATTATTGAAAAGAAATTGTCCAAAATTTAAAAATACAGTACAAACATTTGTACAAATTGAAATCTTTGCTTTTGACTTTTTTAAATTTAATTCTTTGTAATTTGATCTGTATTTCTTCAAATAAAAAAATAAACTAAATGTCGGAGTACTGTTTTCAATTAATGAAACGAGTTCTAAATTTAATTTTACAAAAATCAAACACAAAAAACCAATTTAGAATTTTAAAAAAATCAACGTAAGATTTCAATCCACAATTTCAAAAAACGACACAGCTCTAATCGAATTTTGATTAAAAAAACAACCACTTTTTATTAATCAAATTTTTAATCAAAAAAACACGCTCATATGTTGCATAATTTACCTTGTATTGCAATGAGCGGAAGACAGTGAGAAGATATCAGAAAGTCATATTTTTGACGAAGAAGAAACGATTATTCTAACGAGAAACGTAACAATGAGTGGGAGCGAGCGAAATGATACGACTATTTCATAAGTGCAAGTGAGAGAGAATGATAACCATTATTTATCGAATTTTTAATCAAATTTATTGGAGAAAAGTTAATTTTCATTCATTCTCCATTCATTTTCCCGAGGTCGGAATGTGCCACTTTGAGCTCGAATGTGCACACTCGACTTTAAGCACGTTTCACAATAATTTAAGGATGTACGAGCACGAAAGTGATTCTTCCCAAAATGCTTGATTTTTTTTATATGTAGTTTAAATATGTCTAAACAAATTCTCAAAATTTAAAGAGGGTTGACCGACTATTTAAAGAAATAATTGATTTCAAAAGTCAGCATATTTAACATTAGTCTTATGGCAAAGTGACGGATAGACGACATGTTTTCATAATTTTCGCCCAAATTCGTCCTAGAATATGAAAAAAAAAACTATCTAATTAAAAGTTAAGACATTCATAAAAATATTTTTAAAAAAAAACCGTTTTAAACCGTGTTAAACAGTGTTGCCATTTTCAATGCTGCGGCCACGTGATCTTCATAACCTCTTTACCCCGCGCCCAGATCGGTCTATCCCCACCCAGTACCGTGCTCGTACATCCTTAATCCAATAAATTACACGAAAAAATTATTTTAAATAAACGCCATATTGGATTTTTAAATAGTTAAGAAGTTTGACTTCTGTCGGGCGCGTACTCCACGCACGCCCTTTTTCTCAACATTTTTGAGCGCTAGAATTTTCCTGTTTGGGTGTTTTATGAGGTATAGTGATCTTTGAATAAATAAATTAGCAAGTCGCGGTTTTGGAATAAAATTATCGAGAAGGCTTAGAACCGAAGCCGACCCCTATTTTAGCATGCAGTTCGATCGAAGGCAATCGAGCTTGAGACAGGGGAAGTACAAAAGAGGTATTCAGGTATTTATCGAAGGATATTAAAGTCTATTGTTATTAGAATTAAATTGTGCCGTAGCTTGATACTCCCTTATTCGTTTCTCTTTTAAGACGACACCCTTCGAAAGTAAATAAGATTTTTCTTCTTAAGCAAATCGAATCGGCGAAACTTTTCTATTCAAATTTCATTTTAAATATACGAAATATAATTGGTGCAACTTTAATTTATTATTTTCAAAAAAAAACTAGGTTTCTATCTTCTTGTATTTGGGCTTGTCACGAAATTAAGCTTAATTCGATTAAAATAAAATGACTTTGAATATGATAATCTAGTGCAATAATTTGTCGATAATACTACCTATTTGTTTTTTAAATTAAAAAAAAAAAATTATCTATTTTAATAAATTTAAATTTTATATTCGTAAAAAGTTATAGCATTTATTTTGTTTAATAGTTATTAAAAGACACTAAAGCAAAGATTTTATGCTTTTGGTATGAGTACGGTCCTGTGCTTTATAATTAAAAATTCTAAGAAAAAAAAATGATTGTAAATTATGCTTAAAAGCGAGTGTGCACATTCGAGCTCAAAGTGGCACATTGCTTCTGTTTTTTCCAATTTTTAGTGAAAGATGTTATGTTCCAAAAATATTATAATTTTTTTAATTTATAATTTTGTTTTAAAACGCCAAATTAACGATTTGGGGTTGGTGTTATAAATACGGTCCTGTAATTTTTAACAGAAAATTCTCAAAAAATTCATTATTTATTATGAACGGTCCACATTCGACCTCGAAGTGGCACATTTCAATCACGGGAAAAATTTTGCCATAGCAATGAGTGGGAAAGAGCGAAAAGATACGATATTTTCATAAGTGGGAGGAGAGGAAACGTTTAAAATTATTTAACCAATGTTTCGACTAATTTATTGGCTTAAATTAATGTGAATCGTGCTTAAAGCCGAGTGTGCACATTCGAGCTCAAAGTGGCACATTCCGATCTCGGGAAAATGAAGCGCGCCGCTCCGCGTCGCGCTTCATTTGCCTCCCTCGCTCGGAAATGTGCCACTTTTCGCTCGAATGCGCACATCCTCGTATTTATTAAGTTTTCCGGCTTTAACCTATGCTCTTTCAAATGAAAAAAATTAATTTAATTTACTAAATATCGATTTTATGTTCATGAAATGTATTTACCATATCAGTTAGTGGGAGTGAGCGAAAAGATACGAAAATTTCGTAAGTGCGAGTGAAAGAGAACGATTCAAATGATTTAACTAAGTTTTCGTGTAATTTATTGGCCTAAATTATTGTGAATGGTGCTCAAAACCGAGTGTGCACATTCGAGCTCAAAGTGGCACATTCCGATCTCGGGAAAATAAAGCGCGCCGCTCCGCGTCGCGCTTCATTTGCCTCCCTCGCTCGGAAATGTGCCACTTTTCGCTCGAATGCGCACATCGTCGTTTTTATTGATTTTTTTATTTTATTTTGTAAAGTGTTTTAGCGCTTCTGAATTACAATTTATTTTTGATTTTATATACAGTGCCAAGAGATATTTAACAATTTTGATTTGAACAAAAATGGTTATTTTCTTAATTATAATTCGGCTGAAAAATCAGTCGTTTTTTCAAATTGTTTGAAGATCAAAACCGCACAGCAATTATTTTTAAATTCTAAATCAAACGTTGACACTTCGTTTATTTTTTAATTGTAAGAAAAAATAAACATATCCAAATATAAATATTAAAATTTAAAAAAATCAAAATGATAGACCCCTATTTGATTTTTATAAATGTTTTAAGATAGATTTTAGAGAAATGAGATTTAATTCTTCAAAATCAAAGTTTCTTTTAAATAGAATTTTTTTTCTTAGAGTCACTCTTTCTCCAAAATTTAGAGCTATAATTTTTAAAAAACTTAAAATCAAAGCTTTCAATTCCATTTTTATATTTATAAGGTAATAATAATAATTATTATTATTTAAAAACTTACAATATCACTCAAAAATTAAATATAATAGGGTTAGCTGGTATTTTCCTGTTTTATTGATCTCTGATAATTCATGGCTACTTGATTTAAAACTATAATACCTTAACTAGTCTTAATAATTTTTTATTTAAATATGGGTTGTTATACTTTATCCAATATGGCGTCCATTTAAAATAAGAAAGTTGGTATCAATATCTTTGATTCCGCCATTTTGGATTTAATTTTGACTAAATCACACTTAAACTAAGTGTGCGCATTCGAGCTCAAAGTGGCACATTCCGATCTCGGGAAAATGTGCCACTTTTCGCTCGAATGCGGACATCTTTGTGTTTATCAAGTTTGCCCGCTTTATCCTATGCTCTTTCAAATGAAAAAAATTAATTTAATTTACTAAATAGCGATTTTATATACCATTTTATTTACCATAGCAATGAGTGGGAGCGAGCGAAAAATACGAGAATTTCGTAAGTGCGAGTGATTTAACTACTTTTTCGTGTAATCTATTGGCCTAAATTATTGTGAATGGTGCTCAAACCCGAGTGTGCACATTCGAGCTCGAAGTGGCACATTCCGATCTCGGGAAAATGAAGCGCGCCGCTCCGCGTCGCGCTTCATTTGCCTCCCTTGCTCGGAAATGTGCCACTTTTCGCTCGAATGCGCACATTCTCGTTTTTCTTGATTTTATTTTGTAAAGTGTTTAGGTGCTGCTGAATTACAATTTATTTTTTATTTTAAATACAGTGTCAAAAGATATTTAATAATTTTGATTAAAACAAAATGGTTATTTTCTTAATTATAATTTGGCTGAAAAAATTTGTCGTTTTTTTAAATTGTTTGAAGATCAAAACCGTATGGCAATTATTTTTAAATTCTAAATCAAATGCTGACACTTAGTTTATTTTTTAATTGTAAGAAAAAATAAACAGATCTAAATAAAAATATTAAAATTGAAAAAAATCAAAATTATCGAGCTCTATTTTTATAAAAATCACCAAAAGATTTAACAAATTTTCTCGACCCTTTAATTTTTTCCTTTAGTGTAGAATCGCGATATCTAACGATGGGTGATTCTTAGAAAAAAAAAGTATAAGGACCATTTTTGTAGATAATTTTGAAATCTATAATTTTTGTCTGGGCTATTTTTTTGATAAAACTTACCGTTTTCGAAAAAAATCCAAAAAACCTCAAATTTTGACCTTTGCCTCCGAATAACTTTTTTAGCACACACGGGATCGATGTGGACTTTTGACACTTTATTTCTAATGGTGTACCCACGGTCTCAACCAAAATTTAGCTCTGTCGGAATTTATGTAGTTTTTCTATCGAGAAATAGATTACAGCAAACTTCAATAACTCGAACTTAAATTTCGCATTTTTTTCAAAGACACAACTAAAGAATTCAATTTTTTGTATTAATAAATTAGAAAGTGCACCTGCAACGACATTGAAGAGAAAAAAAAATAAGAAAAATAAATACAGGTTGTTCTGTAAGAAATGGTACGTCGCAAATGGATGGGATAATGTTTATTTATATGCTTTTATGTTGTATTTACATTATAATCAACAGTTACACGGTTCATTAAATGATTATACACGACAAGTTATCAGCGAGTTAATAACAATCGTGGAACGAATGTGTTTAAGCGACCTAATGAGTGAATATACGAGTGCCTCTTGAACAAACACGAAATAGAAAAGTAATAAAAATAATAATAAAGTATGCAAGTAGGTTTAAGTACAGTCTATGTGCTAATAGAGGAGGTATACACACTGTTGCAATAACTAACTGACAGCAAGCAAATACACACTAAGTTATGTGTGTTTACAGAGCACTCGAAATCCAATGACAATACAGTAGCCGGTTCTATACATCGCTCAATATGGCGACTCTCGGTAAATACCAGACGGAATATGTATTTACCCGTTCGGCTTCAGGACCGTATCCTCCTTCTTTCGATCGGAATTCCTCTACTTTCATTTCTTTGCGGTGTCAAAATAAAAATCTACAATTTTATTGTTTTTTAGCTACAGTTCATTGTAATCGGTGTGGTTTGGGGGAGCAGCTCAGCCCGAGTAATATGGTATAGTAAAACCTCGATATAACGGACCTCTATATAACGGACTTTGGATATAACGGACAAATGTAAAAAAATTAAAAACTTTCTGTTAATATTATACATACTTAAATTCAAGTGTCGCCACATGAAAACAATTTTTAGCGGCCATAATAATTACGTTATACGTCTAACACTAGAATTTGAGACATAATGCCGTCCTGCTCGTAGACTGCACCTAGCCGGAGCTATAGTATATTAATATAAACCTATTTTTATATAACGGACGTTCGGCTTTAAAGAACACTCCTTTCTCCCAATTAGTCCGTTATATCGAGGTTTTACTGTACTTGGGTAAAATTTTGAAAAAAAAACACGCTTAATCTTAAAACAGACGGCAAAATTAACATTTTCTAGTTATATTTAAATACGAAACGCTCATTTACAGTAAGTCGCCTGTATACAGGGTGTCCCAAATTGAATGGGCTAACATGGGTATCTTTCTTATTAGTGGAGATAGAATTTTGCTTAAATGGGCAATGTTTTGCAGTTTTAGGTGCTGATTCAGATTCCGTTAAGATAATTTTAAAATTCCGAATAGTTCCGAAGTAATCGTAAAAAAACTGAAAATCGTTATTTGCTTTAATGTCCAATAACTTTGTAATTATAAAATTTACAAAAAAATGTTTAATATAAAAGTTAATAGGTTTCATAAAATACAGATAGAAATAAAGTCAACATTAAATACAAAATGGGGGCTTCCAAAATTATGATACCAACTTTCTTATTTTAAATGGACGCCATATTGGATTTTTAAATAGTTAAATAGCATTTTGTTTTCTCTTTTCAACCATGCGTAACAACCAATATTTAAATAAAAAATTATTAAGAAAATTAAAGGTTTTAGTTTTAAATCAAGTAGCACTGAATATTATCAAAGAACAATAAAACAGTAGAATACAAGCCAACGTCATTATATTTAATTTTTGAGTTATATTGTAAGTTTTCTAAATAATAATTATTATTATTACCTTATAAATATAAAAATCGAATTGAAAGATTTGATTTTGTGTTTTTTAAAAATTATAGCTCCAATTTTTGGTGAAAGGGCGTTTCTAAAAAAAAAATCTATTTGAAAAAAACTTTAATTTTGAAGAATTAAATATCATTTCTCTAAAATCGATCTTAAAACATTTATAAAAATCAAATAGAGCTCTATAATTTGGATTTTTTAATTTTAATATTTATATTTTGATCTGTTTATTTTTTTTACAATTAAAAAAAAATACTAAGTGTCAACATTTGATTTAGAATTCAAAAATAATTGCCGTGCGGTTTTGATCTTCAAACAATTTGAAAAAACGACAAATTTTTTCAGCCAAATCATAATTAAGAAAATAACCATTTTTGTTTAAATCAAAATTATTAAATATCTTTTGATACTGTATATAAAATAAAAAATAAATTGTAATTCAGAAGCGCTAAAACACTTTACAAAATAAAATAAAGAAATCAAGAAAATCGACGATGTGCGCATTCGAGCGAAAAGTGGCACATTTCCGAGCGAGGGAGGCAAATGAAGCGCGACGCGGAGCGGCGCGCTTCATTTTCCCGAGATCGGAATGTGCCACTTTGAGCTCGAATGTGCACACTCGGTTTTAAGCATGATTCACAATAATTTAGGCCACTAAATTACACGAAAAATTAGTTAAATAATTTTAATCGTTCTTCTCACTCTCCCTTACAAGAATTTCATATATTTTCGCTCACTCTCACTCATTGCTATGGTAAATACATTTCTTGAACATCATATCAATTTTTACTACACTAAATTATTATTTTTTCATTTGAAAGAACGTCGCGTAAAGCAGACAAACTTAATAAATGCGAAGATGTGCGCATTCGAGCGAAAAGTGGCACATTTCCGAGCGAGGGAGGCAAATGAAGCGCGACGCGGAGCGGCGCGCTTCATTTTCCCGAGATCGGAATGTGCCACTTTGAGCTCGAATGTGCACACTCTGTTTTGAGCACCATTCACAATAATTTAGGCTAATAAATTACACGAAAAAGTACTTAAATCATTTTAATCGCTCCTTTCCCTCGCACTTACGAAATTCTCGTATCTTTTTGCTCGCTCCCACTCATTGCTATGGTAAATACATTTCTTGAATATAAAATCGATATTTAGTAATTTTTTTTATTTGAAAGAGCATAGGATAAAGTTGATAAACTTAATAAATGCGAAGATGTGCGCATTCGAGCGAAAAGTGGCACATTTCCGAGCGAGGGAGGCAAATGAAGCGCGACGCGGAGCGGCGCGCTTCATTTTCCCGAGATCGAAATGTGCCACTTTGAGCTCGAATGTGCACACTCAGTTTATGTGTGATTCACAAATTGTTTGAATTTATTCATTATTTATAAAAATTGAAAAAAATTAGTAGTGAGATATACAGTCAAACCTCGATAAGTCGAAGTTGAAGGGAATCTAAAAATAATTCGAGTTATCAAAAATTCGGCTTATCGAGGTTCGACTGTAGTTTCATTGTTCATTAAAAATAAAAATAAGTAATAGAAATTACACATTAAATAAAAAATTTAATGGAAATTAATTGAAAATAATAATGAGCAATGAAAATTTAATGCATTATCACAATAAAGCGTTTTTTGCAACTATGCTTAAAAAATTTAAAAAAAAAGAGACCCGAAAAGTTACTTTCTTAATTTCTATCATTTAATTTAATTTGAAAACAATTTGATTAGTTTTTGTGACGCACCCTGTACATATAAAAAAAAATTTAGACTAAAATTTGGGGATATTTCATTTTAACGGAGAGAACGTTGGAAAAAAAATATGATCTTTCGAAAACGGTCTTCGCTTTTGGCATTATCGATTTTGCGGAGAATGTGCGTCTAAAATAAATATTGACGTTGAAAATGTCCCCGTGTCCATTTCGTAAATAGAAGAAGAATAAAAGTAGGGTCTTCTTAAATAAATATTACTAAGCTTAGGTATGCGAATGCATTCTTCTGACATCTGCGTCTCTCTCTGTTTTTTTTTCTCGGCCTTTACTGTCGATGACATTTATTTTTTTAAATAGTCTATGCATTTCAATTTCTCTTTTTCGAAATAAAAGACATTAGGGTAACATTTTATTGGTTATGTTTTTGTTTACTGGAAAGCTTTAGCAACCGAAGCTGGGACAACGAAACAAGCGCGAGCCACGTCATTAATATTACAGAAACCTTTTTTTGGCAACTTTAAGAAATAAAAAACCCCCTTCTGTTTTTATTTAAAAATAATTTTTTTAATGTTGTAGAAAAGTAGTAATAATTAGGGCAGATGCGCCACTTAAGGCCACTACCACACTTTTAAAATAATAAGGCTGACGTTTGTCAAGCAATGTATTTGGAGCTGGTTTTTTATCAACGAGTTTTTGTGATGTGTAACTAGCAAAATCGCTTCGCGCATTGCGCTATACAAAATCGCTTCGCGACTTTGTTGGAGCGTTTTTAATTTAAAAAAAAATGACAATGCATTATTTTTTACACTATGAATTTTGCAACCCTGTTTCCTAACCCTTATTTTGATTAAAAATTAAATCTCAAAAACAAATGACTAAAAATACAGGTTTTTTGATTGCGAAAAATTTAAAATCCCAACAATTTTAAACTTTTTTAGTATTAATGCAATTCTGTCAAAGCAACAGCTGAACCATTTGCACGTTAGGAAACATTACAAAGTAAAAAATTAAATTCCCCGCTTTTTTATTTATTTTTTTTTTGGTGCTCGTGCAAAAGCTGCGACAACCGCCAGATTTATTCGCTTGACGTTGTAATTTTAATTTTTTTTTTAATTTGGCGACAGTTTCGCGACTGATGGGAAGTACGGCGGCGTCGGCGAACATGGGGCACGGCCTGAACACGGGCATGCCAGGGCTGGGGGCTTGCGCCATGCCGGACTCGAAGCCCATGCAATTCCCTCTGGCGCAGCGCCGGAAAAGGCGGGTCCTTTTCACCCAAGCACAGGTAAGCCCAAATACTGTCCTCATCCCCACCATTTGTCGATAAATGCGTTATTGTTGAACGTCTAATAAAAATTTACTGTAATCTGTCGACGTTTTTGGTTTGACTTTACCGTCGCTTCCAGACCGACGCGAATTCGGCCGTTTTTGAAAATGCGTTCGTTTTGTTTTTGGTTTTTGTTCGGTGACGTCACGCGTCTTTAATTTTGTTTTAATTTTGAGCTGCACGTCACTAGTTTGCTCATTTGACGCCCGAGTAGAACGAAAGTCAATTGTTTAACGGGTGGCGCTCTTTTTAAATTGATCCGATTGGAATTGTGTTCAACAGTGGCGTACGTGTCTTAATAAATTTGTTTTAAAAATAAAATAAATGAGTTAATAATGTTCTATTTTAGGTCTACGAATTAGAAAGGAGGTTTAAGCAACAAAAATACTTATCGGCCCCCGAAAGGGAACATTTAGCTTCGTTAATACATCTGACCCCCACACAGGTATGTACAAATAATCGATTGTTAATTAATTTAAGAAGGGGGAGCAGTTTAAAAGAAAAGAATTTTAGAAATTTATTTAAATATAATTCGTTTGTCCCCCTCATTTTAGTTTTGTTTTTGGGTTTGACATATCTTAAGAGCCCTCGAAATAGAATGAAGGCTGCCTTCGAATGACGAAGCGTTTTTTTTTGGGCACGTAAAATTATCCCAATGTAACAGTATAATTAACAGTAAATAAAAAATGAGTTTTTTTATTAGTAAAAATTCGTTCCGCTGCTTGAGTAGTTTTATTTTTGACGGGCGACACAATTGGTAGGAAATCTATGAACTAATTTCGGTTTTTTGTTGCGGTTTTTTTTTCTTCAAAAATAATTGTAGAAATTAAATTGTTTAAGATGTAGGAAATTTTGCTAACGGGATTAAATTTAAGTTTTGCGAATTTGAGTTTTTTTGCAAAAATAATTAATTTGTAGGTATGTAGAAGTAATTGTTGTTACACTATATTTTTTTATTTTTAAAAGTAAAAAAATTAAATAATAAATAAAAAAAAAAAAAAATAACCAATGCCTAACCAAAAAAATTCTGGTTTGCGACGCTAAGGTTTTATAATTTTTAAATAAGAATTTTTAGGAAGTAAATTAGTTATTGTGAATGGTGCTTAAAGCCGAGTGTGCACATTCGAGCTCAAAGTGGCACATTTCGATCTCGGGAAAATGAAGCGCGCCGCTCCGCGTCGCGCTTCATTTGCCTCCCTCGCTCGGAAATGTGCCACTTTTCGCTCGAATGCGCACATCCTCGTATTTTTTGGATTTTCTTACATTACTACTGTACCTTTCAAATTGAATTTAATGCCAAAGAAAGAGTTTACGTTCCGAAAAAATTAATTTTTTTTTAAATTATTTATAATTTTGTTATTACACATTTTCAAATTGAAGTTTACTATACCATAACTCAAAAATATGACACATAAGGTCACTTCACTTGGGGCAGTTTCTCGTTCAGTTTAGGGCCATTTATAAGTGGGTTAAGTTTCAGTACTTATTTGTGGGACACCCGGTATTCACTATTTCACTCGGCTCATTTTTAAATTAAAATTTCCGAATTAAAATAAAATGTTTGAATAGTTCCTTTTCCGTTACGTTGGTATATTAAATTTAATTTTTAATTTAACATGGCATTTAAAACAATTAGTTTTTTAAAAACAGAAGGTTTCGTGGTGTTATTTCGAAATACTCTGTACTTATTAATATATAATATTTTTTTTAAATTAAAAAAAAAACAGTTAATTTAAAAAAAAAGCATCGATAACTACAGAAAAAAAATTTGACATTTATTTTAGAACTACCGAGTCAAAATTACAGATTTCTAGTTTTTTTTTTTTTTGGTTTGTTTCGAATTTGATTATATATATATATATGTAAGGTTTTCACAGCTAGTGCTGTCTCCCTTCTTTTAACCAGACTCTCCATAAGTCGCGTTGTTCCCAATCTCCTTCCTCTAGACCTCTCGTTCGCATAGCTTCATCTACTTCCTTCCGCCACGATCTTTTTGGCCTACCTCTCTTCCTTCTTCCCACTGGGCTCCAGTCTGTAACTTTACTTATCCACCTGTTATCCGATCTTCTGGTATGACCGTACCAAAGTAATCTTTTAGTTTCGATGTATTTAATCGCGTCCTCCTTCACTTCCATTCTTTGCCTGATTTCCTCATTCGTTATCCTGTCCATCCTAGTTAGTCCGCAACACCTTCTCCAGAACTCCATTTCCGTTGCCAAGATGTTTCCTTTTTGCTTTTTGTTTATAACCCAGAGCTCTGCGGAGTATGTCATTATACTTCGTATTATGGCTGAATATATCATCTGTTTGGTTTTTTTTCTGATGTTCTTGCTCCATAATACCGGATGTAATTGTTTTATAGCTGTTCTTGTTTGTGCTAGTCTGTTTTTGATTTCACTGTCCGTTGTTGTCTCCTTTGTTATCATATATCCTAGATATTTATATTTGTTTGTTCCTCTTATCTCTACCTTGTCCTCGATCTCCAAATTTTTGATATCTTCATCGGATGTTGTCAGGTACTCAGTTTTGTGTAGGTTCATTTCTAGGCCGGCTTTCAGGTACTCTTCTCTTAACTTTCGTACCATATATGCGAGATCGTCTTCATCTTGGGCGATAACAATTTGGTCGTCCGCAAAGCACAGAGTATAAAGATGTTCGTTCCGTATCGGTATTCCCATTCCTTGACATTTTTGTTTCCAGTTTTTCAAAGTATTTTCTAGGAAAATTTTAAATAAAGTTGGGGAAGTGGGGCATCCTTGTAAAAGTCCTTTCGATGTTTCGAATGTAGTTGTTATTTTGTTTCCCGTCTTAATACGTACTGTGTTTCCCTTATACATGCTCTGAACTGCTCTTATTAGTTTCGGTGGTATATTTAGCTGCCGCATTGCTTTCCAGATGCCGTTTCTAGGTACCGAATCATAGGCCTGTTTTAGATCGATAAACGCCAAGTGTACCTCCCTGTTTTTCGCTTTTTTTCTTTTGGATGATTTGCTGGATAGTATAGATATGGTCAGTGCATGACCTCCCAGCGGTAAAACCAGCCTGTTCTTCCCCTATTTTTCCTTCTATGTTGACTTCTATTTTGTTTCTTACAATTTTGCCGTATAGTCTTCCTAGTGTTGCTATAACGGAAATACCACGGTAATTTTCACATTTCTTTCTATCTCCTTTTTTTGTAAATGGATGTCAGGTTCGCTTCTTTCCACTCTTTAGGTATATCGTCACCATTTATTACCTTTTCAAACATTCGTTGCAGCATTCTGTATAATTTTTCCGTGCCGCATTTAATAAGTTCTGGTACAATGCCTCCAGGTCCTCCGGCTTTATTATTTTTCATTGATTTTATTGTTTTTCTAACTTCTTCTAATGTTACGCAAATTTCTCTTTCTTCTGGATTTGGTGTTATATTTTCTATGCATTTGGCAAAATCTCTTCTATTTTCTGTAAGTAAGGTCTTGTAGTGTGTCCCCCACTCCTCGTCTTTTATATTATTTAAGTTCACAGTTTCTCTTCTGTTCGTTTTGTGGCTTTAATTATTTTCCATGCTTCCGAATTCCTCGTTCCTCCTAAATACTGGTCAATGTTAGTGCATGTCTTTTCCCATATTTGGTTCTTCTCCTTGTTTGTGAGTCTTCTCACTTCTCTATTTTGCTGTTTATATTTTCTATAATCGTTGTCGCTTTTGGTACTGAGCCATTTATTATATAGTTTTTTCTTTTCTTTTATTTTTGCTACTGTGTTCTCCGTATAGTCCCATTTGTGTACCTGGTTCCTTGTTTCCATTTCTCCCAATGCTTCAAGTCCTGCTTTTTTAATGCAGTCTTTAATATGTTCATAAGTGTTCTCTACTGTGTCGTCATATCTGAATTCTTTTAAATTTTTTGATCTAATCTTTGTTGGTATAGGTTTTTATTGTTTCATCATGTAACAGGTACAGCTTTAATCTCGGTTCTACTCTTGGTTCTTTTCTCTTATTTTCTGTTTCGTTTCCTTCTGGGTCTTTGCTCTCTCCATTCCATGGGAAGTACATCCTGGCCATCAGCAGCTTATGGTCGCTACCACACTCTGGACCTCTTTTAACTCGTACATCTTTTACTACTATCGTACTCCTTTTTTTTAATATTATATAGTCTATTGTAGATTTGAGTCTTCTTGTTTCTTGTGTCCAAGTAAACTTATGTATATCTCGGTGTTGGAAGAATCCATTCATGATCTTCAAACTCTCTAGTTGGCATATTTCTATTAATTTTTCTCCATTTCCATTTTCGGTTTCTTCCCCAAATCTTCCTACAGTATCGTCATTTTGTCGTCTGCCCGTTCTACCGTTTAAATCCCCAGCTATTTGATTAAAGTTTCTTTAATTTAATTTTTAATGTAATTTTATCGTAAAATCCTTACTTAATTAAATAAGAAAAAAAAATGTTGGTAAATTGTTTTGAAACATCCTGTACGTCTTTTTCATTGAACGAAATCATAACTCCGTAAACCTTTACAAATAGATTAGTTTTGCTCAAAACGCATTCGAACCGAAGAAAGCCCCAAAAAGTAAATTCTTTCCCAATTATAAGTGACCACAATCGAACCCACAATTTGAAGGAGTTATTCACCCTGGGTTATTTAACAATCATCCCCAGAATGTTGGCCTGGGGCTCTTTCTACGACTTGTCGTATCGAATGAACCCGTGAAAAGGTGCAACGAACCGAATGCACATCGCACCTACGCCGCATTTCTATATAATTTTCATTTGTGAACCCTCCACTTGTCCGCTTCTTATTCAAATTCGAGCCCGAACGCAAATTCGAAATTTACTAATTTAATAATTGCACTAGTAGAAATTTGAACGTCGTCGGAAATGTGCCACTTTTCGCTCGAACGCGCACATATCGAATTTGTCCACATTATTCTTTTCTGTTTGTTTATTCTTATTGTATTTTTTCAATTACAAAACGATACGTTCAAAATATATTTAAAAATTCTTTGAAAGTAAATTAATTATTGTGAATGGTGCTTAAAACCGAGTGTGCGCATTCGAGCTCAAAGTGGCACATTCCGATCTCGGGAAAATGAAGCGCGCCGCTCCGCGTCGCGCTTCATTTGCCTCCCTCGCTCGGAAATGTGCCACTTTTCGCTCGAATGCGCACATCTTCGCATTTATTAAGTTCGTCTGCTTTATGCTACGCTCTTTTAAATGAAAAAAAATAATTTAGTGTAGTAAAAATCGATTTTATGGTAGAGAAACGTATTTACCATAGCAATGAGTGGGAGTGAGCGAAAAGATAGGAGTATCTCGTAAGGGCAAGCGAGAGAGAACGATTTAAATTATTTAATTAATTTTTGGTCAAAATTATTGTGAATCGTGCTTAAAACCGAGTGTGCCATTCGAGCTCAAAGTGGCACATTCCGATCTCGGAAAATAAAGCGCGCCGCTCCGCGTCGCGCTTCATTTGCTCCCTCGCTCGGAAATGTGCCACTTTTCGCTCGAATGCGCACATCTTCGCATTTATTAAGTTTGTCTGCTTTATGCTACGCTCTTTCAAATGAAAAAAAATAATTTAGTGTAGTAAAAATCGATTTTATGGTAGAGAAACGTATTTACCATAGCAATGAGTGGGAGTGAGCGAAAAGATAGGAGTATCTCGTAAGGGCAAGCGAGAGAGAACGATTTAAATTATTTAATTAATTTTCTGGTCAAAATTATTGTGAATCGTGCTTAAAACCGAGTGTGCGCATTCGAGCTCAAAGTGGCACATTCCGATCTCGGGAAAATAAAGCGCGCCGCTCCGCGTCGCGCTTCATTTGCTTCCCTCGCTCGGAAATGTGCCACTTTTCGCTCGAATGCGCACATCTTCGCATTTATTAAGTTTGTCTGCTTTATGCTACGCTCTTTCAAATGAAAAAAAATAATTTAGTGTAGTAAAAATCGATTTTATGGTAGAGAAACGTATTTACCATAGCAATGAGTGGGAGTGAGCGAAAAGATAGGAGTATCTCGTAAGGGCAAGCGAGAGGGAACGATTTAAATTATTTAATTAATTTTTTGGCTAAAATTATTGTGAATCGTGCTTAAAACCGAGTGTGCACATTCGAGCTCAAAGTGGCACATTCCGATCTCGGGAAAATGAAGCGCGCCGCTCCGCGTCGCGCTTCATTTGCTCCCTCGCTCGGAAATGTGCCACTTTTCGCTCGAATGCGCACATCTTCGCATTTATTAAGTTTGTCTGCTTTATGCTACGCTCTTTCAAATGAAAAAAAATAATTTAGTGTAGTAAAAATCGATTTTATGGTAGAGAAACGTATTTACCATAGCAATGAGTGGGAGTGAGCGAAAAGATAAGAGTATCTCGTAAGGGCAAGCGAGAGGGAACGATTTAAATTATTTAATTAATTTTTTGGCTAAAATTATTGTGAATCGTGCTTAAAACCGAGTGTGCACATTCGAGCTCAAAGTGGCACATTCCGATCTCGGGAAAATGAAGCGCGCCGCTCCGCGTCGCGCTTCATTTGCCTCCCTCGCTCGGAAATGTGCCACTTTTCGCTCGAATGCGCACATCCTTGTATTTTTGGGATTTTTTTACATTATTTTCGAGCGAGAAAATCGAATTCTTCCCAAGATCCATTTTGAATTGAAATGTGCAAACTAGGCTTTAATAACAATTTACAATAACTACAGTCGAACTTTCATAAGTCGAACCTTAATAAGCCGAATTTTTGTTAACTCGAACCTGTTTCCCCAGGACTTGCTTATTTCAACGTTAATATTTTTATATCGTAACTCGAATTTTTGATAACTCGAATTATTTTTAGTTTCCCTTCAACTTCGTCTTATCGAGGTTCGACTGTAATTTACTTTCTGCGAATTTTTATTTAACAATTATAAAACCAGAGTGACAATAACCAGAATTTTTTTTTGTATACACGTTGGTGATTTCTCTTTTTTAATTTCCTTAATTCCTTTAGTTAGGATGATTCAATTTATTTATACATATACCGGGTGTTTCATTTAAAGTGCCATAAAAAGTACAAATATATTATAAAAGTTGCTTTAATTTATTTGATCTATGGTAAAGGACGTGATTAATTTTATCAGAAAATGAGGACATTATAGTACATAAGCATGTCATACTTTACTTAAGGCCTACTGTATGCCGATTGTTTTTATACCTTTCTAGGGTTCGGGAAATGTCGGGCAAGGGAGAAATTCAGAAAAATCGGGATTTTTGGAATTATTTTATTTTAGGTTTATGAAAGTGGCACAAGCTATGAAAAAAGGTTTTTACACCCTTTGTAGTTTATTTCACGTTATATCTAGTACATTTTTATGTATAGTTTTCGAGTTAACAAGGTTTTTAGATAACCTAACCTAACCTAACCTTGATTTTCCTTCTTTTTGTTCTTTTATCTGCGAATTAATGCAATATTGCCAAAAATGTATGTAATATGACTTAAATATATCATAATAATCGATAACTAGCACCAAATAAGAACAATCAAGGTTAGGTTAAGTTATCTAAAAACCCTGATAACTCGAAAACTATACATTTCCCCACAAAATCATTTTAATACTCATAATTTCCTCGTTAAGATCTTTCTATTGATACCAAACTCAAATCCCGTAGAACAATGTCCTCAAAATTCTATCTTTCTTAATCACGTCCTTTATTTTTAGAAACATGAAATTGATATTTACTAAACTAAATATAATTTTTTGGATTTGAAAGAACGAGGAATAAAGTGGATAAACATAATAACTGCGAAGATAGGCACATTCCAGCGAAAAGTGACACGTTTCCGAGCGAGAACAGTATTTATACCAAAAATATATAACCTCAAATTCAATGCTCTTAAAGGGTTATTACAAAAAAATGAATTTAGACAAAATAATTAATTTTTAAAGTTACAATTTTATTAAAATTAACCTTTCTTTCGTTTATTTACTTAACATTCTTAAATAACACCATGTTTTACGGCTTTTCAATTTCGGGCTGCCAACATAGCCAAAAAAGTACCATCTCATTGTCAAACAAAAAACATTCAAAACAATAGCCCCGCGCCAACTATAAGCGAATTTGTAATTTCGGAACGAAATTCGCTCTTTCTCCCCTTTCGCACGTTTTTGATTTTCGAAAGGAAGCTTTTAGCGTCGGCCATATTGCTTTTATTTATTATTTTTTTATTGTGCGACAGCTGGTCTTCAGCGAAACTTACAATAAGCACTCGAAAGTCTGGTCGATCGAACGCGTACCCCCAACTAGAAAACCCTCGTAATTCAGTTTGCTATAACTGGCTGTTATAGTGTTAGAAAAGCTCGGGGGGTGAATGCCCATATTTCGACCCAATAAAACGGGGATAAATTTACCGCACGTTCCCTTATCTACCATCTAAAACGTTTCCGACTACGTTGGCACATTATTTCCCGATTCGCAGATGTGTTACATTTCGTACACACTCTTTTTTTTTCTTTTTTAATACAATGCGAGCTTTGTTGGGCTTCGATTTGCGTTTCCGAAGGGTTGGTAGAAACGTTTTCGCTAAATTAATTGCTTTGTTCGTCGGAAAATGGCGACGATTTTAATAAATATTAAGCGACGTCTTTGGGATTCGGTTGTTTTTAGGGTTCGGAATCGTGCAATTACATATTTATCATAAGTTGCATTTATAAGGAAAAAAAACGGAGCAGTATTTTAAATTTTTGAGTAAATGGAGGGAAAATACACGGATGTGATTCTACAAAAAACTTTAATTTTTAAAATTGCTACTTGCACGGTTTTTTTAAACTTTATTTTAGTTTCAAACATTAAAAAAGGATGGAAAATAATTCAACATATTGGTACATAGTTTTTTTTCTTTTTTAACACTAGAACTACCAACCGGTCAATATGACAGATTTCAAAAATTTATCACAAGATTTTTATGTAAAACATTACTTATTATTTTAATGTCATGACTTTTTCTAAATATATGTAAGGTACTTGCGGGTAATAAGGCCTGTCGGCTAATAAGGCCTAATTAACAAAAATCGTATTTAAAATAACCGCTTTGGCTTAAGGCCACACACAAACACCTATTGAACGAAGATGTCTCTACAAGTTTGTGGAGGAGGCATATTCCGCTTTCTGCCCCAAATGTAGCATCATATATCGTAAAACGCGACCAGGCAACACGAATAATAAAAATCGGTCCAAATCAATCGTTAGTATTTTTTGAAATATTACACTTAGCTATGAAAAATCACATTTATTTTCTTTATTCATTCAAGCTTCGATGATTTTAAATATTTGAATGACCTATCATGGACCAAATATTTTTTATTTTGATTTTCTTACATACGTGGTCGGCGGTTATTAAAGCCTACTAAATTTAACTATAGGCCTTATTATACTCCTACTTTTTGTATCAAAGTTTAATTGTTTTCTAATGCATTTTACATTACTTTTAAGGTCTTACGGATATAAATATGTAAAGAAACTTGTTGTACCTTGACTCTTTTTTTATTTGTAATTTTTTTCAAAATGTATATGCAACAATTTGTTAATAAAATAATTTGCACCGTATTGGGGCACTAATAAGGTGCACTTCATAAAAAAAATTAAAAGCATTAGCAACTGCTTATTCACATTGCTTTAAGATTTAAAAATTCGTGGAACTATGGCTTAGGTATAACAGGGGTGATGTACCTAGACCCGTCCCATGAAAAGTATATATTTATTATTTATTTTTAGATTATACGAACTATTAATGTTCTTCTTTGATATAACACTTAAATTGTTTCAAAAATTAACAAAACATTTCTCGTATACTGAAATTTAACTATTCAAAAACTTAAAAAAAATTTAACTTTTGATTTCACTTGCTAGGCATATTATCTGAAGCAAAATAAAATAAAATAAAGAAGAATATATAACAAATATACTCCTACATTTTTATTTATTACACGTTGATCCTAGAGTCAAGATACAACTGATCGACAATGACCGAGGTACATCACACCGGCCCTTGATGTTTAATCATCACAAGAACAAAATTAAAGATTATGTTGTATTAAAATCAGACTACTACTATGCAAACGTTAATAAATAATCTTCCTGCTTACGATAAGTCATTATTAGATAATAAAAATTATGTCAGTGGATTATACTAAAGACTTTGAGTGTGCTAATGACTGTTAGGATAGGCAATTTGTAATTTTTTTAAAAAATTTTATTCCAATTGCTGAATTCATTTATTTATTAAACTTAGTTATCAAATATATTATGTCCAGTCTGATTACTTAAATTTTTTAAAGCTGCAGGCCTTATTACCCTTCAGTAGTATAATAAGGCCTACTGGCTGGGTTTTAAAAAATGTTAATTTTTGGTTTTGTTTATGGTGAAAGTTGTCATTTCTCCTTTATATTTTATAGTAACTGAATCTTAAAAATGATTACTATTAAAACCTGTTAATTAAATTCGATGTTTTTTCATCTAATTTCCAATTTCCCTTAGCTAGGCCTTACTACCCGCAGTTACGTTATTCAATAACACTATATATTTCTTTTTCCCCCCTCCCCCATATTTCTTGAGTTGCGTATGCAACATACCTAAATAAACTAACCGGTCATTTTGACAGTTGAAGAAATTTTAAAAAGAAACGTCACATTTCAAAATGATAACATTACACAAAAGTTTGGGAATTTACCAAAATTATTATATTCTCCGTATATTTGTGGTTTTCAGCTAGTAGTCATTGCGTTTTAGTATATTATTGACTATTATTGTAAACAGTTCAAATTACGGCCCTGAAAGACCACATACACGAAAAACTTGCCAGATAGGTTTATGCAATAAAAATAAAACGAAGAATATCTGTGGTGGTTGTACAAGATATGTATGTGGTAAAAGTATGTAGGTATATTCAAAACAAAAACACTTTGTAAGCATTGCGCTGAGAAAAATAAAATCTGAATAATAAAAAATAAAAATATTATTCTTAATAAGGGGCCATCCATAAATTACGTCGCACGAATTTTAGGACATTTGAACCCCTCCCCCCGTCCTTGTCACACGTTGTCACATTTTTCGAACCCCCTCCCCCCTGATGTGACGTCACACATTTTTTAAATTGATGCATATATTTAAAAATAATCTAAAGAAAACAGTTATTTTCATTTGTTTCTTATTTTTATTAAATAATCTTTAATAAAATCAACATAAAGTCACATATTTGTTCTGGAAGTTAAATTTTGTGGCGTGAGAGATAATCTCTCAACGAGAGTGCTAAATTATTAATATAGATCAAAGTCGTAAATTTCTAAAGTTTTTTTTCACAATTTCGTGCTTTAGTATTTTAAATTTTGACATGTTACGTCACAAAGCTTGTGACCCCCCCTGCCCCTTGTTACACTATGGTGATACCCCCCCCCCCCCCCAACGTGTGGCGTAATTTATGGATGGCCCCTAATAAAAATCAATAATTGTACTTGTTACTTTTATTTTGGTATAATTTAATTTATTTTTATATTTTTCCTAAAATTTTGTAAGAAAAATTTTGACAGGTTTTTAAAAATAGGTATACAACAAATGTTGGTAGTTCTAGTGTTAAATCTATGAGCTCGGATGTGCGCACTCGGTTTTAAGCCCGATTTACAATAATTTAGGCTAATAAATTACATCAAGTATTAGTTAAATAATTTTAATGGTTTCCTCTCACTCGCACTTATAAGATTCTCGTATCTTTTTGCTCGCTCCCACTCATTGCTATAGTAAATACATTTCTTCAACATAAAATCGTTATATACCAAACTAAATTATTTTTTTTCATTTGATAGAGCATGGGATAAAGCAGACCAACGGAATAAATACGAAGATGGGCGCGTTCGAGCGAAAAGTGGCACATTTCCGAGCGAGGGAGGCAAATGAAGCGCGACGCGGGCGCGCTTCATTCCAGATCGGAATGTGCCATTTGAGCTCGAATTGACACACGGTTTTAAGCGCGATTCGCAATTATTTAGGCCAATAAATTACACGAAAAATTAGTTAAATAATTTTAAACGTTCCCTCTCACTCTCCCTTACGAGAATCTCATATAGTTTCACTCGCTCCCACTCATTGCTATGGTAAATACATTTCTTGAACATAAAATCGATATTTACTAAACTAAATTAATTTTTTTATTTGAACGAGCAAGGGATAAAGCAGACCAACGGAATAAATACGAAGATGGGCGCGTTCGAGCGAAAAGTGGCACATTTCAAGCGAGGAGGCAAATGAAGCGCGACGCGGGCGCGCGCTTCTTCAGATCGGAATGTGCCACTTTGAGCTCGAATGTGCACACTCGGTTTTAAGCGCGATTCGCAATAATTTAGGCCAATAAATTACACGAAAAATTAGTTAAATAATTTAAAACGTTCCCTCTCACTCTCCCTTACGAGAATCTCATATAGTTTCACTCGCTCCCACTCATTGCTATGGTAAATACATTTCTTCAACATAAAATCGATATTTACTAAACTAAATTAATTTTTTTATTTGAACGAGCAAAGGATAAAGCAGACCAACGGAATAAATACGAAGATGGGCGCGTTCGAGCGAAAAGTGGCACATTTCCGAGCGAGGGAGGCAAATGAAGCGCGACGCGGAGCGGCGCGCTTCATTTTCCCGAGATCGGAATGTGCCACTTTGAGCTCGAATGTGCACACTCGGTTTTAAGCGCGATTCGCAATAATTTAGGCCAATAAATTACACGAAAAATTAGTTACATAATTTTAAACGTTCCCTCTCACTCTCCCTTACGAGAATCTCATATAGTTTCACTCGCTCCCACTCATTGCTATGGTAAATACATTTCTTCAACATAAAATCGATATTTACTAAACTAAATTAATTTTTTTATTTGAACGAGCAAAGGATAAAGCAGACCAACGGAATAAATACGAAGATGGGCGCGTTCGAGCTCAAAGTGGCACATTTCCGAGCGAGGGAGGCAAATGAAGCGCGACGCGGAGCGGCGCGCTTCATTTTCCCGAGATCGGAATGTGCCACTTTGAGCTCGAATGTGCACACTCGGTTTTAAGCGCGATTCGCAATAATCCTAAACCAAAAATTAGTTAAATAATTTTAATCGTTCCTCTCACTCGCACTTACGCGAATCTCGTATCTTTTCGCTCACTCCCACTCATTGCTATGGTAAAAATTTTTCGAACATAAAATCGATTTTACAAAACAATTTAAATGATTTGAACGAGCAAAGGATAAAGCAGACCAACGGAATAAATACGAAGATGGGCGCGTTCGAGCGAAAAGTGGCACATTTCCGAGCGAGGGAGGCAAATGAAGCGCGACGCGGAGCGGCGCGCTTCATTTTCCCGAGATCGGAATGTGCCACTTTGAGCTCGAATGTGCACACTCGGTTTTAAGCATGATTCACAATAATCTAAACCAAAAAATTAGTTAAATAATTTTAATCGTTCCCTCTCACTCGCACTTACGCGATTCTCGTATCTTTTCGCTCACTCCCACTCATTGCTATGGTAAAAATAGTTTTCGAACATAAAATCGATTTTTACTAACATTTATGATTTGAAAGAGCGAAGGATAAAGTAGATAAATCCAATAAAACGAAGAAGTGCGCATTCGAGCTCAAAGTGGCACATTTCCGAGCGAGGGAGGCAAATGAAGCGCGACGCGGAGCGGCGCGCTTCATTTTCCCGAGATCGGAATGTGCCACTTTGAGCTCGAATGTGCACACTCGACTTTAAGCACCGTTCACAATAACTAATTTAATTTCTAAAAATTTTTATTTAAAAATTATACAACCAGAGCGCCGAAAACCAAAATTTCATACACTCTTTTTTTTTCTTATTTTTAATACAATGCGAGCTTCGTTGGGCTTCGATTTACGTTTCCGAGGGGTTGGTTGGTAGAAACGTTTTCGCTAAATTAATCGCTTTGTTCGTCGGAAAATGGCGGCGATTTTAATAAACATTAAGCGACGTCTTTGAATAAACATTTCGAACTCGTCGTTTTTAATGCAAACAAATTATTATTTACCCTTTGCGTTTTTCAACAACCCTTAGCTTATGCGTTATAATCCCTCGGATTAATATCGCCAGACCGATATTAGATCCATATTAAAACAGCATTATGGTAATTTTAGAACAAGAGGAAAACATATAACTGTAATCCTTTCTCATGGAGCTTTAAAAAATTAAGACCAATTCGTCGAATTAAAAATAAAATAATTAAACGCTTCAATAAACTATTTTTATTATTAAATTATTAAACAGTTGGCAACCTGATAATTACGTCATCGGAAAAAATTTAAGGTTATGTTATCAAAAAGAATAGTATTTTGAGAATCGAGTGGTTGCATCGAAAAAATCAATCGCAACAAATTAAAAGTATGAGATTGTCACGTTTCTTTTTTTTTTTTTTTTGGTATTCAGCAAACGAACTATCGCAACTTCAGTTGAAGCGTTACGTGCTTAAGAACGCCTCTTCAGATGTAAAAGTCAGCAAGTCCATCGATCTCTCGTGATTTACTATTCTGCTTGGAGTGCGAGAAAATTTCTCTTATTTCCATCGAATTTTTGAAAAATGCCGCTCGGAGAACGGTTCTTTGTTAGCTCTCGATGGCGGGTTGAATAATTTTATTTTTTCATTTACAAAAGGGAACGAAAGCGTGCTTGCAAAAAACGTATTATTGAAGTTATACTTCTTTGGGCGCGTTGAGAGTCAAAATTCTTGCAGGCAACGGAAGCTGCGCGCGCACGTTGGGGTCGGATAGGGCCAGTCAAAATTTAGAATGATGTCATTGAGAAATGCTTTGTATTATTATTATTGAAAATGGAGAATGATTATATTTTATAAATTTTGAAAAATTATCAATGCCAATAACATAACAAAAATTAAAATTAAAAAAAAAATTTTAATAGTTAAAACTAAAATAATTAATTTAAAATGAGAATTAAAAATCTGAAAATTTCAGCGCTTCGAAAGGGCAACATTTGAACGTCATTTACTGTTGGATCTACTGACAGGCTAATATAGGGGAACGTGTTGTACTTTGGTCCCTTTGTACCTAGGGCACTTTAATTTTTTTAATTTTCGATATTTCAAATGCCACATTGACAGACATTAACGTAAAGTTAGCAGCAGCTGCCCAATGTAATTTGTTAATGTATGAGATCAATTGAAATTTTTAATCGAAAAAAAGTAAGTCTTTTTATATTCTTTTTACTTAAATATCTTATTGATTTTTATTAACTAATAACAAATGACTCATCGTAATAGAAAGATTATTTACTAATGTTTGCATAGTAGTGGTCCGATTTTGGCACAGCATAACCTTTAATTTTATTTTTGAGTTTAAACATCAAGGGTCGGTGTGTTGTACCTCGGTCACCGTCAATAAGTCGTACCTTGGCCCTAAGATCAACGTGCAACAAATAAAAATTTAGATTTTATATACTTATAAAAAAACTTTCAACTTTTAAGCTTTTTCGAGATAGCGTCCACGTTTTTGGACCTTGACCATTCAAATTTGGTACGAAGGTGGCAAATTACGATCGACAAGTTTTGAAGGGGTTCGAGGGGCTTGGGGGGCACTATTTTTAGTTATTTCGATTTTCCTTGCGCGGATCGTCCTGGAGGAGAGGAAGGGGTAGAAGATTGAATTTAGGATATGTGGTAGCCCCATTCAAGGCACACGTTTTCGTTTTTGTGCGCCGCGATAACTATATCGGGGCCGAGATATCTGCCTCAAAGGACCGTTTCTGCGCAAGAAATTTTACCCCCTTTTTTCAAATGCGATTTTCGGCCATTTCCCGTACACCGATTCAAAAATGGCATGCATCGGACCCCAATCAAATGCTGCCCTATCAGATCCTTATTTTTGTTTTTCAGAATACGGCCCTGGAAGGCCCTAGCCGTGCGCAAAATTTCAAACTCTAATTACTCGAAAACGGTAGCCGCAAGCTGCGTAAAATATTTAAATTCGAATAGCACGCGTTATTTTACGTAGGAAAAGTTAAATTTTAAATGGGGCAGAGCCCCGGGGGCTCCGCAAAAAAATCTTAAAAAACGGCCTTTTTTTGGTGTTTTTTGATAGCTAATATCTCCGAAACTAAAAACGATAGAAAATTGGGGTTTGCGCAGGTAGAAAGACCGGTCTATTTAGATGCTAATAGTCATCTTTCAGGACATTAGGGCTGCGTAGGGCTCCGCCTCGATTTTTACCAACACCTTTGAAAGGATCGTTTTACGCTACGGAAGACTTCATTTTAATTCACCAAATACAACATTTCTAATTCTTCCCATCGTCATATCTAAGATTTGGGAAATTTTTTAAAAAGGGGGTTGAATTTATATTCGCTAGAAAGCCCAAAATGAGCGCTTCTTACTGTTAATTAAAAAAAAAAAATTCTTTTGGCGTTTGGCCCTTAGGACCCCGTAAATAATTAAGCGGAATTTCTGAAATAGGGGTATGTTCGACGCAGCATACCGGCTTAGGGGTTGAAGATAGACCCCAACATAAAGCGAACGAAAGTGTCATGAGATCTTCCAGATTCATTTAAAAAAAAGTTTTTGTAAATCGGTTCAGGGGTTCTCGAGATATTAGATTAATAAGAAAAAATTAACGGCTCGCGCACGAGTTTTGAAAATTTGACGTTTCATCTGACAGATAAAGGAAATTTATTATTATACAAATTATGCATTTTGATGTACCTTTGATTGCTAATATCACCGAAACTAATAACAATAGAAAGGTGGGGTTTGCGCAGATAGAAAGAGCGGTCTTTTGCAATGCTAAGAGTCATCTTTGAGGACAGCAGGCCTACGTAGGGCTTCGCGCCAGGTATTCGACGACACCTTTAAAGGCGACCGTTGTTACGTTACGAAATAACCTTGGGAGGACTCCACAAAATGCAATACATTGAATTAACTATTCCCATCGTCATTTTAAGATTTGCTGGAAAGCCCGAAGAAGAGTGCTTCTTACTGTTCATTTTACAAAATTTTACGTTAGAAGTTCGGTCCTCAGGGCCTCCTAAAAAAATTGGGTGGAATTCCTAACGTAGAGGTATGTTTAATGCGGCATACAAGTTTGGGGGGTTAAAGATACACCCCAACATAAATTAGTAAATTAGTTTTAACAAATTTGATTACAAAATGCATAAAATGGATTAATTATTAATTTTGCAGTTTCGTACATATTTATTTAAATTAGCGTCTTCGATCGCCTACTTGCAATTTTAAAACGTCGATTTATATTTTTACTATCACTACAAATAATTATTTATTCCTTTTAAATTATGTATTGAAAATACTCTCCAATAATGAGTAACAAGAGGTTTTCTTCTTGGACATACGTTTTCTTAATGAAGGTATTGTTTCTTCCGTCTTTAACCGTTATGAAACAAAAAAATGTTTAAATTCAATTCAAAGCATTATGAGTTGGAAATAAGAAATTTTAAAGGCGCAAAACACCGCGAGCTTTGCAAAAATCTTAAAAGGCGGGCTTTTTCGGTAATTTTGATTGCTAATATTTCCGAAATTAAGAGATTAACGGGCAGATTTGCGTAAACAGAGCGGCTTTTGAAACCTTAAAACTCGTATGCGAGGAAGCCAAGGCGACCAATTCTGTAACACTTTTAAAAACGAACTTTTTACGCTACGAAATAAAATATTTTATTTAGCGAAATACAACATTTTTAATGGTTCTCATGTCTTATCTCAGACATACTCAATTTTATTTTTTATAGTAGTACAAAATAACTGACGGAAGAAGCAAACAACACTTCCACATAACAAAATTAACAACGAATTTTAGAGAGGTATTTACATAAACTAACCCATCGAAAAAACAAACTGTACTGAAATCACAAACTAAATTTCTTTCTTTTTAAACGCTCAAATTAAGGGACGTTCGAGAAGCTGATATTTACAATGTAGGGTCGGCTAAAATCTCCAAATTCGTAACGCTCATCGACTGGTCATCGAAACCAGTTTAGAAAAAAAAGTATTTTAGAGCTAATAATAAACAAAAATGTATATGCTGTATTTGCAGCTGATTACTGTATCTACTATCCAAGTAAAAAGTATCGTCATCTCACTTTGAAGGCCCAGGTTTTGAAAAACACTAAATGTATTTTAATCAAACTAAAATCGGATTATAGTCAAAATATTTCTGTACGCCCATGAATAATTTTATAATTTTTTAACAAGGGAGTAATTCGTTACCTTTATGTTTCAGAAAACTGTGTTATTACTTATATTTTAAAAATGCTTACCTTTGTTTATTTTAATTAATTATATTATTATATATGTATGATAGATATATTCTTTTAATTAAAAAATTATGTTATTGCGTTAATGGAAAAAGAGTTATAAAATTGGTTTTATTCTATTTTAATTTCCTCATTTGATAAAATATTTTGGAAAAGTTGATTGGATATTGAGAGATAAAACGCAATAAATTGTTCCGTAGTATTATTAATAAAAATAATATTAATTAGAATTTTAAAAATTTAAATTATGTTACGAGACGCGTAAGTAAAGCGAAAATGCAACAAAAACGCAATGCTATTTTGCGTAGAAGTTAGCCGCAAAGCGGCAAACAAGTTCACATTAAATGACAATAAATTGGTACCAACAAAATGCTGCAAAATCGCGAAGCGATTTTGCTCAGAAAATACCGCGAAGCGGCAAACAAGTTCGCATTGAATAACATTAAATCGGTACTAACAAAATGCTGCAAAATCGCGAGGCGATTTTGCCCAGAGGTTAGCCGCGAAGCGGCAAACAAATCAAATTGAATAACAATGAATCGATGCTAACAATAAAAATGCAGCAAAATCGCAAAGCCATTTTGCCTAGAAGTACCGGACTTTTATAAAAATCAAAATGTCAACTTACACTGACAGATTTTGAATTTTACTAGAAGCCGAAGGTGTTAAACGCGATAGCGTTTATCAAAGAATACCGACAAATTTTGAATTTTTCTAGGAGCCGAAGGCCTTAAACGCGATAGCGTTTAGCAAAATCGCGAATGCGATTTTGCCTAGAAGTTAGCCGCGAAGCGGCAAACTTCTAGTTACCTTTGTTATAAATTATTATTTTTTTTAATTTCGCATCAGATAATATGCCTCGCAAGTCTAACAAAAATTTAAATTTTTGCAAAGTTAACCGTTAAGTATGTGAAATTTTAGTATAGGAGAAAAGTTTTGTTAATTTTTGAAACAATTTTAGTGTCATCTCAGAGAAGAACATTAGTAGTTCTTATAATCCAAAAATAAATATATAGTTTTTATAGAACAATGGCTTTTATTTTGCTTAATGTGAATAGAGCCAAGGTACATCACCTCTGTTGTACCTAGATCCTAGTTCCACTAATTTTTAAATCTTATGGCAATTTGAGTAAACGTTTGGTAATGATTTCAAATATTTTATGATGAATACCTTATCAATCGCCCACTACGATGCAATTCATTTTATCAACAAATTGTCACATATAGGGACAGTTGGGGTACAATGGAACACGGGGTACAATGGAACGACGGCGATTAATATTCAAATTTCAAACAAATTCGCGCGCTTTCATTTGCACTAATTACAACGCCTAACTAGGCACACGGGAACGTAGTGAAACTTTGTCGCTTCGCAATAACAGAGCTGTCAGAAGAAAAAAATAGTTTTTGTTAACAAAAAGTTGGAATTTTGTACCAAAGAACTTTTGTTTTCAGCAGAAAAGTAATAATAGTATGTATGTAATATTTTTTTACATAAATCTTAATCATTTTGACTATTTAGTACAGTTATCATAAAGTTAAAAAAAATAACCTAAGTTTTTTAAATTCGTGTTTGAAACTTTCGAAACCTTACGGGGTACAATGGAACAATGGTCAAATATTGACTGATATGGACGAAAACAATAAATTTGAAATTAAGTATTTGCACAAAGTGCAAAAGTCGACAATGGCTTTTATTTTCTTCTAAACCCTAATAGGGAAATAGTGTCAATTCTAAATATAAAACTGCTGTTGACAAGTTTATATTTAGCAGGCAAGACAAAGTCACAAAGCAATTTATACTATTTCTCCAAGAGCCTTAAGGAAGTATACTATTTATTAATAATTATTTGAATATATTTTATAATGTTATGCAATTTCTTGATCATGTTCCAATGTACCCCAGACCTTGTTCCATTGTACCCCAGCCCTGGGGCACGTTGGAACAGAGGAAGTGTTTTGCAAACTCGCTAATGTTTCAGGTTTAGGGTTCATTTTTGATTTCTTTTTTGTGTTCAATTATTAGTTTAAGGTCTGTTCTTGATAGTTTAAAAAAAAATTACAAAAATATAAAACACTGTTTTTCTATAAATCGAAACAACTTTTTCGTTCCATTGTACCCCAACTGTCCCTACAATTTAAAAAAAATTACAAGTACTTGTACTTTTTTTGAAATCTATATTATTTTAGGAATTATAAGCTCGTGGCACTTTAAATGGTACACCCGGTATTTTTTTTCAGAAATCTAACAACTACGAAGATGTGCGCATTCGAGCGAAAAGTGGCACATTTCCGAGCGAGGGAGGCAAATGAAGCGCGACGCGGGCGGCGCGCTTCATTCCGAGATCGGAATGTGCCACTTTGAGCTCGAATGTCACTGTTTTAAGCACGATTCACAATAATTTTAACCAAATAAATGAGACAAAATCTTAGTCAAACAATTTTAATCGGTCTATTTCACTCGCACTCATGCGATTCTCGTATCTATTCGCTCACTCCCACTCATTTGCTATGGTAAATACGTATCTCTACCATAAAATCGATATTTACTAAACTAAATAAATTTTTTTCAGTCAAAAGAGCGTAGAATAAAGTAGACAAATTTAATAAATGCGAAGATGTGCGCATTCGAGCGAAAAGTGGCACATTTCCGAGCGAGGGAGGCAAATGAAGCGCGACGCGGAGCGGCGCGCTTCATTCGAGATCGGAATGTGCCACTTTGAACTCGAATGTCACACTCGATTTTAAGCACGATTCACAATAATTTTAACCAAATAAATGAGACAAAATCTTAGTCAAACAATTTTAATCGGTCTATTTCACTCGCACTCATGCGATTCTCGTATCTATTCGCTCACTCCCCTCATTTGCTATGGTAAATACGTTTCTCTACCATAAAATCGATATTTACTAAACTAAATAATTTTTTCAGTCAAAGAGCGTAGAATAAAGTAGACAAATTTAATAAATGCGAAGATGTGCGCATTCGAGCGAAAAGTGGCACATTTCCGAGCGAGGGAGGCAAATGAAGCGCGACGCGGAGCGGCGCGCTTCATTTTCCCGAGATCGGAATGTGCCACTTTGAGCTCGAATGTGCACACTCGGTTTTAAGCACCATTCACAATAACCAATTTACTTTCTGAAAATTTTTACTTAAAAAATATAAAAGCGCAGTGGCAAATGTAGGGCCTTTAGCTATTTTTCGATTTGTTTTTGAAATGACATTTATATTAATTCATTTACTTTGTATTTAATTATAGCGCATTTTTAAGGGGGGTCGTAACTCGGTACCCCTCTCCCCCTGAAAAACTATTACCGTATAGGAACCCTGTAATCAGAATATTTTATTATAAAAGTTTATAAGTACCGTTTTTCTTACTTTCTTTTATTTTACCATAAATAAATTTAATTAAACATCTAACTTAATTAAAAAAAATTAATTTTACACAATTTTTCGTACAATTAATCACAATTTCCGAGAACCAAACGTCCGCGCAAACCGGGAGCCACCTGTACTTCGCATCGAACGCGAAGGCCGCCGCACTCCCGACGCCAAAGTCCAAAAAACTCGCAAAATAAACGTCGGAAAAAAAATGCACACGTGCATAAAAATCTTAAGAACGTAATGCAGGCGCACATATGGTCATTAGCGAGTATCTTACAAGTACCTATTTTGTATGCACAAAGTGTAATTAAAATCCAAACACTTTATGCGACCGCCTCCTGTGCTTCAGCTAATCAAGAACTCTCAAAATTGTTGACACGGTCGCAGTCGCAGATTACAAAAAAAAAAACGGTTTCTCGACGCGAAAAACTCAAAAAAAGAAAAAAAATTAATGAAATTTTTTCAAATACATTCACATTTCGGCTTCGACCCCGAAGAACGGTCGACCGAAAAGTAAACACGAGCACCGAAAGACCGTTTTCGATTTTTTTTCCTTCTTCTTTGTTTTTCTACTTTTTCTTCTCGCACGACAGTTGTGTTGATTTTAGTCTTGTTGTTGCAGGTGAAAATATGGTTTCAAAATCACAGGTACAAGTGCAAAAGGCAGGCGAAAGAAAAGGCGATGGCCGAACAAAACCAACACAATCAGGTAAAGAATTTAATCCTATTAAGTCGCTGGAAATCCGGTATAATCTTTCTTCTTCTTCTCCGTCCCGAAAAGCTCGCCATTGTTGCCCGCAATTTCTGCCCCGAACGCGCGTACACTGCCCGTCGAAAGAAAACGGACGACTTTCGGCGCTTCGGCCTTTTCCACGTTCAATTCGCAACGTCCGTTTTCTTTCGACGGGCAGTGTACGTCGCACGACGTGCACAGCCCACGTCGATTTTTCTTTCGATCGAATTGCCCGCGATTTCGCCTACGTCACGCGATTTTTGTTTCTGTAAGATTTCGAAGACGAATCGAGGTCGCCGTGACGACGTTAAAAATCGAGCGCTGCGTAGAAAAAATTGGGAAAACTAGGCGGGCGAAATAATTGAATAACAGTACACCTACGTACACACCGGTTTAATCTTTTTTTTTTGCGCGTCTCGCTCGATAGTTTTTGTGTTTTGCTTTCGTTTCGTTCCGTTTTAAATTTTCGTCAAACAAAGGCCGTGCTTTGTGTTCGGGAAAACAAAAGAGAATAAATTTTGCGTTTTTAACCAACAGAAAAAAATTTAACGGGCTTTTTTCACAATAAAACGAATAACACACATTTAAAAAATTTATTTTTATTATAACAGGTTACTATGGCAACCTGGCTAAGAAAAAAAATGTTCGTATGTGATTGTTTAAAATGCAGATGTTTATTGGCAAAAGTAACTCTTCCCCTTCCCCTCGTTTGATATTAAGTAAACAAAAGAGTGTATTTTGGTTTATTTTTTGAAGTTATACTTCTTTTGGCGCGCGGAGAACAAAATATTAATAGGGAACGGAAGTTGCGCGCGCACAGCTAACGAAAATTCGAGTGTTGATGTTAGCCGTCTAGGAAAGTGAAATGATAATTGTGAATCGTGCTTAAAGCCGAGTGTGCACATTCGAGCTCAAAGTGGCACATTCCGATCTCGGGAAAATGAAGCGCGCCGCTCCGCGTCGCGCTTCATTTGCCTCCCTCGCTCGGAAATGTGCCACTTTTCGCTCGAATGCGCACATCTTCGCGTTTATTAAATTTGTCTGCTTTATGCTACGCTCCTTCAAATGAAAAAAAAATGATTTAGTGTAGTAAAAATCGATTTGATGTACAAGAAATGTATTTACCATGCAATGAGTGGGAGTGAGCGAAAATATATGAGATTTTTGTACGGGAAAGTGAGAGGAACGATTAAAAGTATTTAATTAATTTTTTGTGTAAGTTATCGGCCTAAATTATTGTGAATCATGCTTAAAACCGAGTGTGCACATTCGAGCTCAAAGTGGCACATTCCGATCTCGGGAAAATGAAGCGCGCCGCTCCGCGTCGCGCTTCATTTGCCTCCCTCGCTCGGAAATGTGCCACTTTTTGCTCGAATGCGCACATCTTTGCATTTATTAAATTTGTCTCCTTTATTCTACGCTCTTTCAACTAAAAAAAAAATTATATAGTTTATTAATTATCGATTGTATGGTAAAAAAACGCATTTACCATAGCAATGAGTGGGAGCGAGCGAAAAGATACGAAAATCTCGTAAGTGCGAGCGAGAGGGAATGACTGAAATTATTTAACCAACTTTTTGGGTATATTTATTAGACAAAATTTAATTTTTTGAACTCTAACATGCATACTTGGTTTTAAGCTCAATTCACAATAATTCATTAATTTTTATTCCAAATTACGGGATTGTAATTCGCTCATAAATACCAAATCACATTTTGAGTACTTTTAAACAATTATTTAAAAAGAATAAATGGCTACTGTTTTCCAAATATAAAAAATTAATTATTGTGAATCGCGCATTAAAGCATCTTACAACTACAAAAATTCAGTTATATTACACAATAACAATAAAAACCCTACAACTGGAACCCATGATGCCACGTTTTCAATTTAAAAAAAAATTCAATTGCAAATCAGTAGTACTTTTCTCGAGCTTGTCAATTGCGTCCTACATAAATTCCTTAAACACGAAAAAAATGAAAGCAACCCAAAAAGTTAAACGAACCCAAAAATATGAAGGAGCAATAAAAAGAAAGTAGTACGGAAAATATTTGCGGAGCGCAAACACAGAACCAAACCGGAGACGATTAGATTTTTTTCATAAGTAAATAACGAACGTAGGAATAAGAATTAAAAATAAAAAAAAATAGAAGGTATTCATAATAAGAAAAGGCCTCGGAGCTATGTGACCTAATCGGAGCCAAAATGGCTGCTGCATCAATATTGATCCAACGCACCTGTCCACCACTTACCTGATAACTGCTCTTGGCTACCGTCCGCACCAAATTCCACGGTTTTTGGTTGTTTAATTTCTTTTAGAAGGCCGTTTACACAAAAACACGACTCGAAAGCGTGGGCGCAAAAATCAAATATTCTTATTCGATATTTATGAGCCGGTTCGTTAGTGGGTTTACTTTTGTACTTTTGGCAATGATCGTCGTCTTTTTCTTTTTTTTTCTCTTCTTATAACAGAAAAATTAATATTTTTAATTTGTACAATCTCGCGGCACTCCCCTTCCACGTTTTTCTTTTTAGAAAAACACCCCATCGTTATTTCGGTGTTCAAACTTAATTGTGATACGTTGCTATGGCAACACATTTAGTTTAATTTTTATTTTAAATGAAACTTGTAAGATTTTTAATTCCAAAGGATAAAAACGTTGTGGAAATAGCTAAAAAAGTAGAATCTAAAGAACTATTTTTCTTAAGTTGGTATCGATGCTTCGGGCTTAAAATTTGGCGGTAAAATAAACAAATATAACTTTTAAAACATCTTTTCAACAATTGAATCTATTTTTGTCGAATACGTACAATTTGTTGAAAAATAAAACGCGATTAAAAACAATAAATTATATTTGTAAATATAAGTCGTTGCCTTGGCAACCTAGGCAATTATGGAGCTATAAAAGATATACAGGGTGAATTAGAAATAAAAGCATTCTTAGTTTCTTAAGAGTACATTTAACCACAAATTGTTTGCTTCTTTTGACAAAAGTTATTAAAAAGTTCCGTTACCATAGAAACACCCATTGTTTACAGTCAGTACAAAAGTTTAATATATTCCAGAGGCGGGAAAACTTTTTACCATTAGAGGCTACATTTAAATTAGGCAGTAATAAAGAAGGCCGCAATAGACGGCATTCTAACATTTAAAATAATTTACAATTGGTTATTACCACCAGTAGAGGCTGCTTCTTTTTCACCTGTGATATATTTAATAGCCGAGTATTTTATTTTTGTCGCAGACTACTTGGTGCATAAAAACGTTTATATACAAAACGCACTAATACAATCACACTTTTAAAGAACATAAATGTGGCAACGCTGTCAATGCTTATACCGAATGCCCTATAGATGAATTGTACATATATTGGGCTTTATGTATATATGTTCCTTTATCCGTGTTATTGTTGCTTGGAAATAGTAAAAATATGAATAATTTGAAATGTCATTGCGACATAAAGTGAAAAGACTCGCAGCGTTGCCAAAGCTATGACTTTTTTCGTCTCACTACGCGTGTATTGTTTTAAATAATTTTTATTTTGAATATTCATATTTATTTAACCAATCGATAAAAAAAACTCGCGGAGATTTTAAAAATGTTCTAATTTTTTTTTCGTTTTTAGAAAAATCGGTAAGAAAATTTTCCAAGATATACCCGCAACTGTCTTTTATGTATTCTTACATCTTTGACCTATTGCATATTAGTTATGTACACATTAATTAATAATATATCACTTCAAAATTGATCAAAAATTTTGTTTTATGAATAAATAGCGCTTAGCTCAACTTCATATTTCAATTTCATCAAATTCGTAAGAAAAATTAATTTACGGGCGAACTATCTTACACGAAAAATTAGTTAAATAATTTTAATCGTTCCCTCTCATTCTCCCTTACGATATTATCGTATCTTTTCGCTCGCTCCCACTCGTTGCTATAGTGAAATTCGTTTATGGTTAATATTAGTCGTTTCCTCTCTAAATACATTGTTTTCCTATACTTTTCTCGGCCGGGACCTTTTGAAAGTGTCCGTTGAACAAAGGTGTCGGTTGAAGCGAGGTGTCCGTTGAGAGAGGTTTTACTGTATTTTTTTTTCTCATTCCTATTCACATCGGAAATCTGGTGTTAGTGAAAAAAATAGATTCCTGTAATTTTAGTAAGATTTTCTTTGAAAATAAATTAAATTATTGTGAATCGCTCATTATTTACAATAACCTAAAAATTGTAAATTTAATAATTAACCCCAAAAATAGCAAACATAAAGACAACGTGACGTCATAATTAAATTTGTCGCATTTAAATTTATTTTCTTCATCAAACAATTTTTTTTAATTTTTTCCAAAACCCACTTATTTCGTGTTTTATAATACAGTAAGATCTCTCTTAACGGACACCCCTGTTCAGCGGAGCGAGATTCTACTGTAACTGCTACGGCTACATTTAATGAGTAAATTAAATACATAACCTTAAAGTATTTATATCAAACTAAGAAATCGATTAAAACGAACGAAAAAAAATTGACAAAAGCAAAAGAAAAAATTAGAGCGCGCTTAACCAACCGTCCTTGCACCATCCTTGACATAAGCATCTCGAATGCATATTGGAAGATCCTGGAAGGAAGAAGTCTGATTGCCCCCTTAAAATATTAATCTTCCGACGGAAGCAATTGTTTGAAGAGATAGCAGTATGTACTTTTGATTGAATTAAATATGATTGAGTGATCATCAATTATAAATGCCGTGTCAGTCTTCATTATTCTAGCATCACGCCATTATTTTCTTCTCCTGTTGATCTTTAATTTCGCTTTTCCATTTTTAACCGTCAAAATTTCTAACCGATCGCGTCGCTTCGGCTCGCTTCAAAATGAGCGGTTTCGAATCGCGAACTTCACTGTAGAAAAAAAACGCCAACTTTATAAGTAGAAGCAATTAGAAATGTTTATAACGTTTCAAAATCGAATTATCTCGGAGCTTTCAATTCAGAGCGTTACTTCCTCGTATCCAAAGAGATAAACGTTGCAGGCACAGCAGCAGCAGACCTCTTCAAAACACACGCTCTTTCAAGTGGTTACGTCACGACCCGCCATGGTTACCTTCTTTTTCCCCTTCGTTCTTTTGGGTTAGTTCGCTTTGTGTCGCGATGCGTGTTCGTATAATCAAACGATCTGATTTTATTGTCGATTTTATATCGACTCGTCGATTTTACTTTTGAAACGCCCTGTATAGTGATTTTTGGCGCGTTGGGAGTCGGATTTTTGCAAGGAACGGAAGTTGCGTGCGCACAGCTAACAAAAATTTCGACAGTTGAAGATAGACGCCTAACGAATTAAATTAATTGTTGTGAACCACGCTTAAAACGGAGTGTGCACATTCGAGCTCAAAGTGGCACATTCCCATCTCGGGAAAATGAAGCGCGCCGCTCCGCGTCGCGCTTCATTTGCCTCCCTCGCTCGGAAATGTGCCACTTTTCGCTCGAATGCGCACATCTTCGAATTTATTTAGTTTGTCTGCAATATCACATGCGCTTTGAATTAGAAAAATTTTTTTTTGTTTAGCGAAATATCGATTTTATGTTCAAGAAACGTATTTACCATAGCAATGAGTGGAAGTGAGCGAAAAGATACGAAAATCTCGTAAGTGCGAGTGAGAGGGAACGATTAAAATTATTTAACTAATTTTTCGTCTAATTTATTGGTCTAAATTATTGTGAATCGTGCTTAAAACCGAGTGTGCACATTCGAGCTCAAAGTGGCACATTCCGATCTCGGGAAAATGAAGCGCGCCGCTCCGCGTCGCGCTTCATTTGCCTCCCTCGCTCGGAAATGTGCCACTTTTCGCTCGAATGCGCACATCTTCGAATTTATTTAGTTTGTCTGCAATATCACATGCGCTTTGAATTAAAAAAAAATTTTTTTGTTTAGTAAATATCGATTTTATGTTCAAGAAACGTATTTACCATAGCAATGAGTGGAAGTGAGCGAAAAGATACGAAAATCTCGTAAGTGCGAGTGAGAGGGAACGATTAAAATTATTTAACTAATTTTTCGTCTAATTTATTGGTCTAAATTATTGTGAATCGTGCTTAAAACCGAGTGTGCACATTCGAGCTCAAAGTGGCACATTCCGATCTCGGGAAAATGAAGCGCGCCGCTTCGCGTCGCGCTTCATTTGCCTCCCTCGCTCGGCAATGTGCCACTTTTCGCTCGAATGCGCACATCTTCGCATTTCTTAAGTACTCTTCTTTAACCCATGCGCTTTCAATTGAAAAAAAAAAAAAAAGTTTAGTAAATATCGATTTTATGTTCAAAAAATGTATTTACCATAGCAATGAGTGGGAGCGAGCGAAAAGATACGAGAATCTCGTGAGTGCAAGTGAGAGAAAACGATTAAAATTATTTCACAAATTTACTGGTCTGTATTTTCCATCTGACAATAGAATTTAAGTTTATTTGTTTTAAACAGTAGTTGTCATTATCAATAATCATCCCCTAAAACAATTTTCAACTTTTTTTAAACAAGAATTAAGGTAACTGACCCCTCTACCGGACATGGTTCTTTTGTCGGCCACTGCGCTAATAATTTTGAAATGCATTATTACAGGTCAATGAACAACATTTAAAAAATATTAAAACGTTGCTTATTTAATGAAATACAATACATTAATTTTTTAATTTTTTCAATTCAAAAGCGAAAAGTAGTATTTATTTTTTTAAAATAACTGCTTAATCGCGCTCAAAAAAAGATTTTGTTTTTGGCAGAAATACGAGCCCGCAATTTTTTTCAAATTTTATTTGACAAGTAAATTAATGATTGTAAATTGTACAATAAATGCAACATCTATAATTCTATGGCATAAAAAAAATAATTAATTTCAAAAATAATTGACCATTTTTTCATCGATATTTCAATAAATTTTGGAAGTATAACATTATTTAAATACAGTAAAACCTCGATATAACGGACTCATTGGGGGAAGGGGTGTCTATTAAAGCGGAAAGTCCGTTATATAAAAATACGATTAAAATAAATCAAAAACCTTTTTTTTTAAAAAAACACTGTATTTAGATATAAATATAACCTACGCTAAATACTAATATTCTATCTCTCCGGCTAGGTGCAGTCTACGAGCAAGACGGCATTATGTCTCAAATTCTAGTGCTAAACGTGTGACGTGATTATCATGGCCGCTAAAAATAGTTTGCATGCGATGACACTTGAATTTAAGCATGTATAATATTAATAAGCTTTTTAATTTTTTTACATTTGACCGGATTTTTTGTCCGTTATATCCGAAGTCCGTTAAATAGAGGTCCGTTATATAAAATTTTATCCTGATCATTAGAGCAATTTTGAAGAAACTATACCCGGTGTTTAATTTAAAATGCCACGAGTTTATAATTCCTAAAATAATAAAAATTTCGAAAAAAACTACAAGTGTACATTTTCCAATTATCCAATTATCTAAAAGAATTAATACCCTTCTATTTAACATAACAAAGTTGACACAATTTTCGGTTAAACCAAAAGTACTACAAAAGTTGTAGATATGCCAAGCCATAGATCAAATAATTTAAAGAAACTTATACTTGTACTTTTATTGAAATTTTTATTATTTTAGGAATCATCACCTTGTGGCACTTTAAATTAAACACCCGGTATATATCCAAAAATTGCTCATTTAAAGATAAAGAGTATACCATTAACAATATTCGGATTTAAAATGAAAATAAAACGTACAATTCAGGAGATAAATATATATTTTTTTTGTTTAAAAATGACATAATGCCATTACATATAAAAAATAATGTCATACATTCCAATTTACTTTTTCGCATAAAACGGCCTCTATTCCACCAATTACACGTTCAATATGGGCTATTAGGTGTTCAATTGTTGCCGACTTATCGTTGTACACTTGTGACTTAACAAAACCCCCCAAAAAAAAATTCACAAGACGTTAAATCACACGATCCGGGTGGATAATTGATAGGGCCATTTTTGGAAAATATTTTTTCACCAAATTAACGTTTCAATAAATCCAAACAGCAAAACCCCGACGTAATGCATAATCAACAGGCTTTAATTCGTGCGTTAACTGAATTTTGTAAGCGTATAAACCAAAATTTTCCAAGTACAGTAGACCCTCGATAATCCGGCTCCTGGCTTATCCGCCGCCCTTTGTAATCCGACATGCGAATTATGTAGCCATTTGTCGGATTATAAGGTTCTTAATAAAAACCCTATTAATATGCTAGTACAGTGTTGCCAAATGTATACTTTTTTAAATAAAACCCACAAAACATACAACTTTTCCATTCAGAACTGAACGCCACGTTTAACTTGTGCACCAAACTATACACACCCTGTATAACACGCTTTCTTATTAAATATAAGCGATTTCCATAGCAACAACGATGAATGAAAGGGTTGATTGGGTTGCTATAGAAGCGTTTCCATGGAACCTTTGACTAATAATAATTTCTATTGCAGTCTTCGAGTTCTCCAAGAAGAGTGGCGGTTCCGGTGCTGGTGAAAGACGGCAAGCCGTGCGCCGGCAGCTCCGGGAACCAAACGGCCTCGACGGCGACGACGTCGGACGGAAATCGCGCCCAGCAATCGCCGGCGACGTGTCCGCCGCAGCAGCAGTCGCAATGCATGGCGAACGGCGGCCTCGCCATGGCTTATCGGCAACAAGGAAATTACCAACAACAATGCGGGACTTATTTACCTTTGCAGGCGCGGGCGTGGTAGTGAGAAAGTGACTTTTTAGAAGAACTTATAGAAAATTTTTATTGCCAACCATGAATTAGACGAAAAAAAAAGAACAAAACAAAGCGAACGTTATGTGATGTTTAAAAATTGGGCACAATTGCTATGTTACAATGTAAAAAAATTAATCGCCAGGGTACTCCGTTTAGAAAAAAAAATGAAATCAATTCGATTTGTGCAATTTTATTGAAAGTGCAACAAAGAAAAACGATACGAACGACTTGTAATTTATTTTTTACTGATTACTTACGTAGAAAATTTGTTAATGTTAATATTAAACAAAAAAACAATAAGTTTTAGTGAATTTACAACAATCCATTTAATTCGTTTTTAACCTAAAATAATTGGATTTTACACAAAAGTTTTGCAGATAGATTTTACGACAATTTTAAAGAAAATTGCTTAAGAAATATATTGTAAAATTTGGTAATTTTTGTTTGGGTACACCCTGTGTAGTGTTTGACGTCGGATTTATACAGGGTGTTGACAGTTTTAAAGCTACCAACCGCTGTTTGTGTGTTCGGTTTTATTTTAAATAAATAAAAAATAAATTGTCTATTTTTTTGTTTTAATTTTATAGATTAAAAAAAAGGCAAATGTAAAGACCAACGTTTTTAGTGGTTTTGTGTAAATATTAGGCATAGTTTGTAACTATACTGTAGAGTATTTAAAATGGAGAAATTTTCATAATTGTACAGTAGCGATTGCAATATAAATATTACGAAATATAGACATTATGCATGTCATGTAAAACAGTGTTTATAAAAATATCTAATCAATAAAAACCCAAAATTAGTTAGTTTTCTTTTTTATATACTTAATCAAATCGAAATTAAGAATAAAATAAAAAACGGAGTTCTTTTAATTACTGAATTGTAAAACTAAGAGGGCCATATTTTGTTTACAGCATTTTTTTTTAATAACTGTTTAAAAACAATCAAACAGACACTTGTAACTTATGATTTAAATGCAGTTCTGTAATTTTTAATTAATAATAACCAGAAAGTAATTTAATTATTATGAACGGTGCTTAAAAACGAGTGTGTGGATTCGAGGTCAAAGTGGCACATCTCTATCTAGGGAAAATTTGCTTCCCTCACTTAATGTGTCTTTAAGATTTCAAAAAATCCAGCGTTCTTTTGATTTAAGTCATCAGTTTTACAAATTTTCGAAATTCATCTTAAAACTTAAAATCCACAAGACTAAAATTACTTTTCGTTTTTAGTAAGTCAGAGAAAGTAAAAATATGCTTTTCCAACAAAAATCCTTATTTACTGATCTAGGCTAACCCGACTAATAGATGGACGCCCCCCAATAGTTGGACAAAAATTCTTTTACTAATTACATTTTTAAATATAAAATTTTAAAATAAATTTTCTGTTTAGCAAATAAACATCTTTGTGATTATATAAATTTTTTTTCTTATACCGGGTGTTTCACGATGAGCTTACACAATCTATGTATTGGAAACTACTCACAAGATTTTTAAAAAATTGGTATAGACGGATAACAAGTTATGGCAAATTGATGGAAAATATTTTTACAACCACTTCGTTATTTTAAATAAAACACCCTGTATATTATTCACTTTTCGGATTCTACGTTAAATTTTAATGTCACTTTATATAGAAAATTGACAGGTGCAGACCTTTATATTGAAAATTCTATGTGAACATCCCCATTACCAAATAAAAAATATCTTGTCAGGATAATGCATAGGAAGTTCAAGCTAATTACATACCAATTTTTATAAAAACCGTGTGAGTAGTTTCCAATATATAAATAGTGTAAACTCGTCGTGCAACAGCCTGTATACTTATTATTATCAAAAGAAAACATTTCCAATCGACATCACAATGAGCGCCACCACGAACAAGCATCTGACACATTCCGTGTATACTTTATTTGTCATAATTAATACATATGAATGAAATAATAAAGTATGTACAGTCAAACTCGATAAGTCGAAGTCGAAGGGAGACTAAAAATAATCCGAGTTATCAAAAATTCGAGTTATCGATATAAAAATATGAACGTTGAAATAGGCAAGTCCTAGGGAAACAGGTTCGAGTTATCAAAATCCGGCTTATCGAGGTTCGACTTATGGGGGTTCGACTGTATTATATAATGTTGCTTATATTTGAATAACAATGCAACAAATTGAGCTATTTAATAATAAAATCATAAAAATTTTAAAAAATTTGCTGTCCATTTTTGGCGAGACATTTTTAACCTCAAACCAATAGATAGACATCGAATTTATCTTTTACATTTTTGTTATGTTATTTTCATATTTGTATGAAAATGTTTATTAGTATTTAGAAATTTATAATTATATTCTTTTGAAAGATGGCTGACAACAAGAAATTTTACAAAGTTTATTTTTATTCATCTAATGCTTGAAAAAATGCATTAAAATATGTTAATAATAAAAAGAAAAAAATAAAAAATATATTATATGGTTGTATTTTGTTGATTTTATATATTAAAATTATTCTTTTAACATATATTAGTATTATGTAGAATATTAGAGCAATGCATTTTTCAAGAAAATAAAATTACTTTTTCATATATTTTGAAAATTGTTATCCCATCTATTATTTGTTTATTGGTTACTTTTATTAGGTTTAAGCTATTAGTTATTAAATTGAAAACTTAATCATTTTTATGTAAATAACAAAACAACAATATTATTTTTGAGAAGCGTTCATCTATTGGGGGTGGCCGTCCATATACTGGTAATATGAGCTTTTTTCTTAAAATTTCTTTTTTTATATAAACTACTACTTTATACAAGATTTTCATTATTTTTTTATTAAAAGTTTACTATATTATTTCATTAAAGAAACAAGAATTTATTTAATTGTCCATCTATTGGTCGGGTTACCCTACATTTAATTTTTTGATTTCGAATGAGATAAATAAATACGAAGATGTGCACATTCGAGCGAAAAGTGGCACATTTCCGAGCGAGGGAAGCAAATGAAGCGCGACGCGGAGCGGCGCGCTTCATTTTCCCGAGATCGGAATGTGCCACTTTGAGCTCGAGTGTGCACACTCGGTTTTCAGCACGATTCACAATAATTTTGGCCAAAAAATTAATTAAATAATTTAAATCGCTCCCTCTCGCTTGCCCTTACGAAATACTCCTATCTTTTCGCTCACTCCCACTCATTGCTATTGTAAATACGTTTCTTTACCATACAATCGATATTTAGTAAACTATATAATTTTTTTTCAGTTGAAAGAACGTAGAATAAAGTAGGCAAATTTAATAAATGCAAAGATGTGCGCATTCGAGCGAAAAGTGGCGCATTTCCGAGCGAGGGAGGCAAATGAAGCGCGACGCGGAGCGGCGCGCGTCATTTTCCCGAGATCGGAATGTGCCACTTTGAGCTCAAATGTGCACACTCGATTTTAAGCATCATTCACAATAATTTAAGCCAATAAATTACACGAAAAATCAGTTGAATAATTTTAATCGTTTTCTCTCACTCGCACTTATGAAATTCTCGTATCTTTTCGCTCGCTCCCACTCATTGCTATGGTAAATACGTTTTTCGAACATAAAATCGATATTTACTAAACTAATTTTTTCTTTCATTTGATTGAGCGTAGGATAAAGCAGGCAAAATTAATGAATCCGAAGATGTGCGCATTCGAGCGAAAAGTGGCACATTGCCGAGCGAGGGAGGCAAATAAAGCGCGACGCGGAGCGGCGCGCGTCATTTTCCCGAGATCGGAATGTGCCACTTTGAGCTCGAATGTGCACACTCGGCTTTAAGCACGGTTCACAATAATTTAAATCAAATAAATTCGACAAAATGTTGGTTAAGCAATTTTAATCATTCCATCTCACTCGCACTTATACGATTTCCCCATCTTTTCGCTCGTTTGCACTCATTGCTATAGTAAAAATACGTTTTTCGAACAAAAAATTGATATTTGTCAAACTAAATGTAATTTTTTGATTTTGATAAAACAAAAAAGAAAATAAACCAATCTAATAAACACAAAAATGTGCGCATTCGAGCGAAAAGTGGCACATTTCCGAGCGAGGAGCAAATGAAGCGCGACGCGGAGCGGCGCGCTTCATTTTCCCGAGAGCGGAATGTGCCACTTTGAGCTCGAATGTGCACACTCGATTTTAAGCATCATTCACAATAATTTAAGCCAATAAATTACACGAAAAAGCAGTTGAATAATTTTAATCGTTTTCTCTCACTCGCACTTATGAAATTCTCGTATCTTTTCGCTCGTTCCCACTCATTGCTATGGTAAATACGTTTTTCGAACATAAAATCGATATTTACTAAACTAATTTTTTCTTTCATATGATTGTGCGTAGGATAAAGCAGGAAAACTTAATGAATCTGAAGATGTGCGCATTCGAGCGAAAAGTGGCACATTTCCGAGCGAGGGAGGCAAATGAAGCGCGACGCGGAGCGGCGCGCTTCATTTTCCCGAGATCGGAATGTGCCACTTTGAGCTCGAATGCACACTCGGCTTTAAGCACCATTCACAATAATTACTTCACTGTTTACAATTGATTTTTTAAAAACCGCAGGTCTGTATTTATACCAAGACTAGGTCATAAAAATTCTTCTAACAACTCATAAAAGTTTCCGAACTTCAGCTCTAAAACAAACAACCAAGGTAATATGTCACATATGATGACGTCATATACACATTTACTCGCAATAGCCTGTAGATCGACAAAAATCTCTAAATTTCTTGAAAAAAACACTTCTAATCACATTTTCATCTTCCTCGACATTCCGAACAACTGTTCTTCGGCGTCCGTCGCCCTTCCGTCTCCACGTCTACCTTTTTTTTTCCTCTTCCACAGCTTAATGAAGACAGTCCGTCAGTGCGCGAGCGAACAATTAACAAATTCTCAAGTAACGACAGCTAATAGCGCCACCGCCTATTCGATTCGGAGCCATTCATTCAGGACCTCGTATCAATACCACCCAGTGTCAAAATATCCAGCAGCCACCCACGTCGTCCGGATGACTAGCGAAAAATTTTCGAGGCGCGTCCGCATAGTAAAATCTGGCACGTCGATTTCGTCGACGCGACGTAAGCCGCGAAGCATCGGCGGGCTTGCCGCTGGGCGACTGTGTGCCATGGGAGATGTTCAACAATGGACGTCAACGGCGATGACAGGTCTTAAGCGTGTGTTTACACGACCCCGCACTATCGCGCTGGACTTTAAACGGTCCATTGTTGGACGTGTCAGTCGGAATTAGAGAATTAATTGCTGGAGCCTGGATTTCTGTGCCAAGTTTTGACAGCTTATGGGCCACGATGGTCGTTCAACGCTCTCGGCTAGCGCTTCATCTTCGAAAAGGGTTCGGTCAACGTGCAAAACGCGCGTTTTTGTTTTTTACGATCGGGGAGAGTTTGGGGTTTGCTATTGTGCCTCGATGGGTTGTTTTGATTGGTCAAAAAAATTGTTTTTTGATTAATTTATTAAGAGTTAAGACAGTTGGTTTTATTTTTTTTATAAATAGGATGCTAAACAAAAAAAAATAATTTTTTTAGTGTGGTTATGTTGAGTAATCGTTTGACGTAACACGCTCTGGAGTATTTTAAATAAAAATTCTTAAAAAGTAAATTAACTATTGTGAATCATGCTTAAAACCGAGTGTGCGCATTTATTGAATTTTCCGATTAAAATATCCTTTTTACGCCTCGATCGATCATTTTCACCTGAATGCGCACGTGTTTATTGAATCAAAAAAACCGAAAAATTTTGATTTTTTTTTGCTCCCTTAATTTTTGCGAGTAGTGTATATAGACCGCTTTAGCGACCTCTGGATTTACTTAATCGAACGCGAGAGATTAAGTAAGTCAATGTATCGCATTAATTTCCAACGCACAAACCCGAGAAATTTCTATTTGCATTATTTTGAATGTTTGATATCAGAATAATCTACACTTTTCTAGAAGCTCAATAATTCATAACACGACACACATATAAGCGTAGCCGACTCCCGTAATAGGCAGTTTTAATACTAAGTCGTTTGTTAGCGCTTTCTATACTCGGTTCGCCCGGTGAAACTCAAGGTAATCTCTTTAACGTATTGTTTAGATAAATACATGGAAAGTACAGTCAAACCTCGATAAGTCCTAGTTGAAAGGAAACTAAAAATAATTCGAGTTATCAAACATTCGGCTTATCGAGGTTCGACTGTATATAAGGTACCGGGGGGTAATAAGGCCCAGAAGCCATTAAATAAAAATTATAATCGAAATCGCTTATTTAGTGCCATCGGCGAGCGAGAAACATCTAAAACATATCACTTCTGGGTTGGAAAATTTTCTGGGTTACAATTAACGCGGGAAACCTCGATTTAGTGAATCTACCTCAATATTATGTGCAATTTATAAATGTATCTCTGCCAAATTAACTTTCAATTAGTGCTATCGTGTGAATATTTAAGAGGAGCAAAATTATAAACAACAAGGTAAGTTTCTTCTTTGACTTCTTCTTTAGTTGACTTGATTTATTTAATCAAAAAAAAAAGATAATCTTAAAAAAGGAAAAATGTACTACTCAGGTAATAAGGCCCGGGCCTTAATATTTTAATAAAAGACAAATGCTTGAAGGTCGTGACTTACAATAAAAATCAGGGTTAGGTAAAAATACAATATTGCTGGCTCCTCAAAACAATCTTGGATGTGTTCCGTCTGCAACCATGATTTTGTGGCTGATATGAGATCTTGTAGGTTATGTAACACTTCGGTACATGAAGAATGTGTTGGACTAACGAAAGATGACCAAGCACCTTTTATATGCCAAAGTTGCTACCCCTGAATTGAATACTTTATTCGGGACTTAATATCTGCCACTGTATTTTAAGGCGGGCCTTATTATCTGCCTGTTCGTTTAATAAGGCCCAAACACCAGTGTATATGTTTTTGCTTTTTAAAAATGTGTTGTCAGTTTTTTTTGTTTTTAAATATACATTATTTTCAGACAAAAATATGTAAAAATCACTTAGAATTCATATTATGTTATGAGTTGTCTTAGTTTATTTAATAAAAAATATTGAACACTAAGTGAGCCTTATTACCCTCCATTACCTTATATGTATATTTAATACAAAGCATGTCTGAATGACAACATCCCAAATTTTTGGTTGCGACTATGCCACCTCAACCTCCTTAAACATATTTTTGGATAGAAGGTCGTCAAATTTCAAATCTTAAAAGTTTTTAAAAATATTTCTTATTAAAAAAATAAGCGGCGGAACAACCCTTCACAAAAAATAATAAATAAATCTGATATAAACGAAGATGTGCGCATTCGAGCTCAAAGTGGCACATTTCCGAGCGAGGGAGGCAAATGAAGCGCGACGCGGAGCGGCGCGCTTCATTTTCCCGAGATCGGAATGTGCCACTTTGAGCTCGAATGCGCACACTCGACTTTAAGCACCATTCACAATAACTAAGTCACTTCTTTGAAATTTATTTTATAAAAATAACAAGTCTATTAGTAACAAAAATTTCGAATGCCTCTTTGTATAGTCAGTAAAAAAAAATAAGGTAAGAGACCAATACCCGATCACTCTTTTGCTGTGTTAAACAAAAAAAAGCTACAAAAGTATTTCTATCAATGAATTTTTTTAAATTTATTAATAAAGTATGAACTCATTAAATTTCTCTACTTATTTATACGGCCCACCCTGTAGAAACATTACCTTTATCTGCTTCGTAACTATGGTTACGATTGTTTCAACATTTTTTTTGCCCAACGCCACAATTTTCAATTGTTTTCTTTAATTAAAGTCCGCTTACAATTCACAAAAAAACGTAATTTTTGAGGATCAACCTTTCCGGACGAAGATTATCGCTCGAACGCCAAAACAAAGGCGTAAAGGAGTCTCTCGCCCCCCTCACCCCCAAAAACGGTTACATGTAGGGTGTTTTTGTGGGCGTCCAATGTTATCATCATATAAAATCGGATAAATCTCGTCTGTCACTTACAGCAGCACCGGACAGCATTTTATGGAGCTATCAATATACATCCGCCACACTGTCGCTAACAGGGCGATACTTTTACCATCAACCCCGCTTTTTTTCTCATTTTTTTTTATTCTTATTTTTTTCTCGGCACACTTCGCCGACAATTTCCAATTAACTTTTTTTTAAACCCATTTAAACCACAAATTACCAAATCTGTTTATTTTAACTCCCAACAAGCTTTATTTACAAATAATATAGTAGAGGGGGGGACGGACCCCTGCCCCCTGGCTGAGAATAGAGAAAAAGCATGCAGCAATAAGTTTTTGTTTTGCTCGGTATAATTTCTAAATACCTGACGTCTAATGTCAGATGAGAAGTGGAATGTAATAACAGTTCGGGGAACCCTCGAGGGGTTGGTGGATTAGCAACTCCAGCAGCCACTTGACCCACGCTCCGAACGGTTACTTAGCAACAATTAATCACATTCTATCGTTAGTATCAGCTTACCGGATATTAAGTGCAAAACTCCCTTAATATATATGACGTTAAAACGGATCATTCCTTAATTTTTAGTTAGACAAATCGAGCTTAAGCTCCCCTCCGCCCGACCCCACCCCCGCGATCCTGAAATATTCCCAAGCAATTAAATCGCAAAAAAGGAACGCAATAAATTAGAAAAATACTGAAGCTTTAAATGAAGGGGTTTTTTTTTGAACGATTCTCATTGGTTTAATAATATACGCATCCGTTACCATGGCAACGTATCTATTAAGGTATTTTTTAATCAGGTTAGGTTTTGATTGAATTTTTCCTTTTTGCTTTGTAAAGCATTTTGAAATTAATTAACAAAGGACATGGAGCAATAAAGACCATTAAATGAGGTTATGTGTTTTAATGTGTCAAAAGATGTTTTTAATTCCGCAAAAAAAAAAAAATTATAGTCGTACTCTGACAACTCAAAAACTACAACTTCGTTTGTTTTTACTTTAATTGGAAGTTGTTTCCCAAAATGCCTATTTTAGTGTTTCTATTTTTATATGAATAACTTTTGAGGACCGTTATATACTCTTACAGCCCTGGATCTACGTTTTTTTGCGCCGGGGCAAAAATTTATCAATGGCGCCCCTTCGCCCCACCATTTGAGATGTTATGTGCTTTAACCTTCCGTGTACGAGGTGACCAATTTTTTTTTGTTAAAACGGGACGTTTGGTATTCGAGCTTAAAACCGAGTGTGCGCATTCGAGCTCAAAGTGGCACATTCCGATCTCGGGAAAATAAAGCGCGCCGCTCCGCGTCGCGCTTCATTTGCCTCCCTCGCTCGGAAATGTGCCACTTTTCGCTCGAATGCGCACATCCTCACATTTATTACATTAGTATAATTTACCATGCGATCCTTCAAATCAAAAATTTTAATTTAATTTAGTAAATATCGATTTTATATTCAAAAAACGTATTTACCATAGCAATGAGTGGAAGGGAGCGAGAAGATACAGTAATCTTGTCAATGCAAGTGAGAGGGAACGATTAATATTATTTAAAAATTTTTTAGAGCTAATTTATTGGGCTAAATGATTTTGAATCGTGCTGAAAACCGAGTGTGCACATTCGAGCTCAAAGTGGCACATTCCGATCTCGGGAAAATGAAGCGCGCCGCTCCGCGTCGCGCTTCATTTGCTTCCCTCGCTCGGAAATGTGCCACTTTTCGCTCGAATGCGCACATCTTCGTATTTAAAGATTTGTCCACTTTGTTCTTTTCGCTCTTTCAAATCATAAATTTAAATTTACTTTAGCAAATTAGATAAAAGACACAGTTATTGACACTGACCCGGTTTCTGACACTTTCAACTTTACTTTAAATTAATAAAAAAAAAATTACTTCGAATTGATAAATTAATTTTTTCTAAATTAAAATAAATTCATCATGTACCTATTTGATGACGATATCAGTTACAAAAAAAAACTCACTTAATATAAAATAATATTTAAGCCCAGAATGACTGTGGAAGCCATTTTTTGGTTATAGTCTAAGCAATTGACAGAAGAGCGTTCGACTATTGAATTAGTGATTTAATCATCATGTAAGTATAAAAATATTATAAAAAATATATGGTTCGATTAATAATTAACTACTCTTTATTTTTAAATATTAAAACATCATAGTAAATTATATTTTATTATTAAAATAAGAGTGTCAATAACTAGGCTCAATTTTATAGGTATGTTACAGTTATTGACACTCAAATTCTAACCTATGTTATGTTTACGTATTTGTTTTTATAATATTTAATTTTATTATTTTAATTATTTTTGTGTTAAAAATATTCACATTTTATTTATAATAAATGATACATTATAACAAATTATGTTTGATTATAATAAATTTAAACTTGATAGTGCATATCCTAATAAATGAAGTATAATTTTGAAATATAGAGTGTCAGAAACTACAGCATTAGAAATTTTAAGTGTCAGAAACTGGGTCTTCAAACATTATTTTTTAAAACATTAATTTAAATTATTAATCTGCTTCAAATAATTATTTTTACGCATATGACCCTTTCTAGAAATCGTGAAGTTATATATGAAAAAAAGATTAATTATTTAAATTAAATTTTCTATAAGTTATCCTGTTATAACCTAAGCTGTCACTCTTAAAGCGTCAGAAACTGGGCCCTTTAACTTATCGATTTTATTTTCTTATTATTTTACTGTCATAAGGTACAATTTTGTATTTTTTTTTTTCATTTTACTTTATTTTCGGTGTATGGCAACCCCCACCTAGTATGGCATGTCACCTAGTATGCGGAAGATTAAATACATGAATTGGCACCCGGGGGCACACAACCCAGTTTGCCTCTCCGCCCCGTAGATCCGTCACTGCTTCATTAAGTACATTAATAAATATCTTGCTATCGATTCAAATGTTGGATAAATATTTTAAGACTTTTCGACTCGATATATAGCAACAACAAGAAAAAAACTAAATCTCACAAAAATAATGGCGTTTCAGTCCCACGCTGGACGCACCTACCTTAAAAACCCTTTAAAGATGACTTCGCAATGGGGGGTAGGGGAGCTGACCCCATTGCCTCCTTCCTCGTGCACCTCCTCGTCCCGCGGCCAGCTCCGATCATGCATTCCTGGACACCCTCTTCAGCTGGATAAACATTTATTTTTAAAACGCCCGGTTTGACCATTTAACGGGACTCAAAAATATTTAGAACTGGGAGGGCAATCACACGATTAAAAAACTACGATTTGTAAATTCGAAATTCGCGCACACTCGATAAACGAAGGTAGCCCCGCCAACTTACTCAAAAAAACGAGAGCCCTGTAAAAAAAGCGACATAAATAATCGATTCGTGAAATAATTAGAAAAATATTAATGAAACATTCATGCAACAGGCATTGGGCCATACGAAAATTAATATCATTCATAATTCTTGCAATTAAAATCGTACGAGGCTGCGCTTTGGTAGAAACAATCGAAAAAAAATTAGCAACATTTTGAGTCGAAAGAGCTGCGCGTACGCAAGTTTTAATTGCAACAAATTAATTAAAATAATGAAAAAAGCAATATGGGGTTACTTACTTGACTTCGCAAGGGGGGTCTGGGAGCTGACCCCATTGCCTCCTTCCTCCTCCGCCCCCGTATCGTCGCGATCAGCTCCGGCCACGCAATCCTGGACATCCTCTCCTTCTGGATACACATTTGTTAAAAACGCGCGATTTAGCTATTTAAGGGACCCAAAAATATTTACAGCTGGGAGGGCAATCACACGATTAAAAAACTACGGTTTGCAAATTCGAAATTCCCGCACACTCGATAAACGAAGGTAGCCCCGCCAACTTACTCAAAACAACGAGAGCCCTGTAAGAAAAATCGCATAAATAATCGATTCGTTTTTAATTCGCGAAATAATTAAAAAAATATTAATCAAACACTTATAACAAACACCAATGCAACAGTTTTACTTATAGCATTAGCGCATACGAAAATTACAATCATTCATAATTCTTGCAATTAAAATCGTACGAGGCTGTGCTTTGGCACAAACGATCGACAAAAAATTAGCAACATTTTGAGTCGAAAGAGCAACATGTACGCACATTTTAATTGCAACAATTAGTTAAAATAATTAAAAAAGCAATAAGCGTTACTTACTTGACAGAAGCACAGGTCAACTTAAACAAATGCTCGGCTTGGGTAGCGGCGACGTCGGCATTTGTTTCACCGCAGCCTTCTACGTTTCTCTGTAACAGAAAATTGTTTTAATTACGAGGACTGCCCATTTAAAACTATTTAAAACATTTTTTGCATTTAGTAATGTAATAAACAAATATTAATTATTATTTATGTAATAATTTTTTTATTAGAACTGCTTATTATTATTATTTACCTATAATTCGTATAGCAAAAAGACTTTCATTACAAGCCGTCTGCTTTGTTCGATGTTATTCACATAAATGATTCACAAAAGCAAATTCGAAAATGGTACACGTGCATTGATAATAATACTAATCGAGTAGATATAGTTATCACTTTTAAAAAACTTAACTCTGAAGTCACGTCCACCTGATATCAAACGAAACACTTGCGCGATATAACTTAATTTGATTATTCTTTAAAGCTAAAGGTATCCCCGATTAACGCGAGTTTATTTAACGCATTTATAGCATTGGACCATACGAAAAATACTATCATTCATAATTCTTGCAATTAAAATCGTACGAGGCTGCGCTTTGGTAGAAACAACCGACAAAAAATTAGCAACGTTTTGAATCAGAACAGCAACACGTACGCAAGTTTTAATTGCAACAATTAATTAAAATAATTAAGAAAACAATATGGGGTTACTTACTTGACAGAAGCACAGGTCGACTAAAACAATTGCTTGGCTTGGGTAGCGCGACGTCGGCATTTGTTTCACCGCAGCCTTCTATGTTTCTCTGTAACAAAAAATTGTTTAATTTACGAGGACTGCCCATTTAAAGTTATTTAAAACGTTTTTCGCATATAATTATTTAATAAACAAATATTAATTATTACTTGTTTAATAATTCTTTTATTCGGACTACTTATAATTATTGTTATTTACCTACGATTAGGGTTGTAACTTCAATTCGTACTCCAAAAAAGCTTTTATTACACCACGTCTACTTTGTTCAATGTTAATCGCATAAATGATTTGCAAAAACAAATTCGAAAATGCTGCACGTGCATGCATAAAAATAATAATCGAATATAGTTATCGCTTTTGAAAAACTTAACTCTGAGGTCGCGTACACCTGATATCAAACGAAACACTTGCGTTATACAATTTAATTTGATTATTCTTTAAAGATACAGGTATCCCTCGATTAACGCAGGTTTATTTAATGGAAGTTGTAATTAGGATACAAATCCCAAATGTGTTGTTACTGCACTCAATTTTTTTAACAAAATACCGTTTGGTTAATTGTATTAAACTATACCCTTTCCCTTTATTGTAGGGTATGTATTTATATTGTTATACTTTTATAAATGCAATTTTCAACATAAATACTTTGTTAATTAAATAATTAAAACAAATACCTTAAATTATTATTTATCCCTATTTTATTCATAAAAAGTAATTCCCATTGCAAATCTATTATTAGTAAAACTTATTATTATGTAGAGGAACCTGTTGTACCTTGGCACTTTTTTCACTTGTATTTTTTTTAAATCGTATATGTAACAATTTGTTAATAAAATGAATTGCATCGTAGTGGGGCACTAATAAGGCATTCATCACAAAATATTTGAAAGCATTACCAACCGTTTACACAAATTGCTATAAGATTTAAAAATTAGAGGATCTATAGCCTAGGTACAACAGTGGTGATGTACCTTGGCTATATTCACATTAAGCAAAATAAAACGCATTGTTCTATGAAAACTATATATTTATTTTTGGATTATAAGAACATTATATAACCTTAAACCATACTATTTAATATATTTCAATTTTCTGTCATTATTGCTAAATACAATGTTGCCGTTATTTCAGACATTAAATATTAATCATTCACAAGTACTCCTAATAAGTATACTTTTTAAATTGAATGAAATTATTGAGAAAACGAAATGAAAAAATTGTAATCAAACGTGGAGATTTTGGGCAAAAATAATACAGTTGGAAATACCATGCGTCATTTAAATTTTTATAAAATCATTTTGAAGACTTCTGTTATTAAATTGTTTTAGTCAAAAAGACATGGATATTGCGGGCTCTTTAGGTTTTAACTTAATTTAATTTAAGCGCTTTAATTAATTTTTATTTGCACGATTAGATTAAATAACACTATTTTTTCTTTGTATACAGGGTGTTACAGATTAAGTGTCAGTCAAAAAAGGGTAACCGGAATCAATTAATAAAAGCCATTTTTGATAAAACCTTATCAAAACAATCGCTTATAGAAAAGTTGCAATAATTTATTTTTTTTACCATAAATTGTTTTGGAACTTCTAGCTCTTTTATATTCATAAAACAACCGCAACTGATTGGAAACACCCTGTAAAGTTTCTCAAAAATTAATGATGCAAAATAATAAATAAATTTTTGAATTTAAATGACATTAATAAAACGAGATGAGAGAATTGGCAACATCGCGCGTCAGTTACGCTTTGACACAATCATTTCGAAGACATCTGTTATTTACAGGTTATTTAAATTTAATTTAATTCTTTTTTATGCGATTTGTTTTAGAAATAATTTTATGTGCACTCTGTATATAGGCTAAGTTTACATCGATGAGTTTAACGTACAACGGTCAATCGATAAGGCTTTATTTGAGCTGCTTAAGATTTATTTAAAACTACTGTCATTCGCGAAACAATAAAACGAAGAAAAGGAAACAAGTGATATCGTAAATAAATCCCCCGATAAAAATAAATCGGCGAGTCCGATCCATTGTATTTAATAACAAAAGCGGGCCTGCAGCAAAACAGGTAAGCGTTTGCCGAAGGATTACGAGGGAGCTTTACGGATGATTACTCTAAAACCTGGGGCACTCGACAACAGGTCAGATTTTATTAGGAATTGTTTTAATAAGGGCGAGCCTCCCCCTTACGATAACTCGCCCACGTTTAATGTGCGCCTCGAAACTTTATTGTGGCGCGTTTTTTTTTTTTAAATTCCGATCGCGAAAAGCACGTAAACCGTGCTAAATGTTCCGGTAATAAAAAACCGCCCGGAAATGGGGTGGCACGTCTCTTGCGGGAAGAGCGTCGTCAAATGTTTGTGAGGGCGCATTCAAATGCACCCCTTTCGCTGATCGCGCTTCGTCTTGAGATGCTGAGGGTGGAACCCATGAATATTATATTAACAAAACTCTACAAAGGGGAATGTAAATTAAATTTCGTTTTGTTTTCATATTTATTCGATTTCTTGGTATTTCTTCTTTTTTTTTTTGAAGACGCGACGGGGTTCGAACTTTTGCACCCTTCGGTGAAGGAAAAATGCAACGACAGCTTGAACAATCAAAAAATTATGAGTTTTGAAGATTCGGGGTATATGGGTTCGACTGCGATTGATTTGTTTATGGAAAATTACCGCACGAAATTATTTGGATTATTTGGAACGGTGGCAATTTTTTATTACATTGTTTTTGATAAGAATATTTAATTATCTAATGGAAAGAAAAGTGATTTGACAGCTTTAATTAGGACATTACATTATTTGCTAATGCGAATACACTGTAAATTTGAAATGCGGTTATTTTTAGATTTTAATTTGTTGAATCGATGTGAATGGTGCTTAAAGTCGAGTGTGCACATTCGAGCTCAAAATGGCACATTCCGATCTCGGGAAAATGAAGCGCGCCGCTCCGCGTCGCGCTTCATTTGCCTCCCTCGCTCGGAAATGTGCCACTTTTCACTCGAATGCGCACATCTTTGCATTTATTCAGTTTGTCTGCTTTATCCCATGCGCTTTCAATTAAATTTTTTTTAATTTTAGTAAATAACCACTTTATGTTCAAAAATGTATTTACCATAGCAATGAGTGGGAGCGAGCGAAAAGATACGAGAACCTCGTAAGTGCAAGTGAGAAAAACAATTAAAATGATTTAAATAATTTTTCGTGTAATATATTGGCCTAAACTATTGTGAATCGTGCTTAAAACCGAGTGTGCACATTCGAGCTCAAAGTGGCACATTCCGATCTCGGGAAAATGAAGCGCGCCGCTCCGCGTCGCGCTTCATTTACCTCCCTCGCTCGGAAATGTGCCACTTTTCGTTCGAATGCGCACATCTTCGCATTCATCGACTTTGTTTACATTGTCCTATGCTCGTTCAAATAAAAAAAATAATTCGGTTTACTAAATATCGATTTTATGTTCAAGAAACGTATTTCACCATAGCAATGAGTGGGAGCGAGCGAAAAGATGCGAGCATCTCGTAAGGGCGAGTGAGAGGGAACGATTCAAATTATCTAACTAGTTTTTCGTGCAATTTAATTGACCTCATGAAATATAACAATTGTATTTAATATTTTGCAACATGAATTTTTTACAAACGTTACAGGGTGTTTCCGATTAAGTGTCACAGCTGAAAAATAATAGTAGAAATAATTTTTTAGAAATGCCTATTGGGAACTGACATGGAGGCGTGGCTTAAAAAACATGTCGGAAAGTAGCTTACAATTTTAAATGTTTAAGCCATGTGATAATAGGATAAGTCTTTAAAATGTTATTTAATATTACAGATACGGGTGATAACCCAAAACAAAAAAATATTCATGATGCGCAACGAATTTTATCTGCGGGGCATTTAATTAAATGTGGAATAAATCGTGAAAAAAGTGATAAAAATGTGCACGTAATTACCGCGGTTTGTATACAAACGTATTTTGTTTTATGGTCGATTCTATCGTTTTACGTCGTTCTAGTCGTCTTTGCAGCCGAGATTCTTGTTGAACAGTATTTTCTGCTCCGAACGACTTAGGTAAATGGCATGATGGAACCGCTGTTTTTTTTTAAAATCTTCTTTTCGAATTATAATCTAAAAAAATCACGAATAACAAATTACTTTTTTATTAATGTTTAATTACTTGCAAGGTAAAAAAATTATACTCTGTTTTTAATTTTTAGGTTAAACTTTAAAAACATACCTGGTAATATATAATCAGTTTTCTTGAAATGTAGCGAGCAAATTTTCATTCGAGAAGTAACTTTATTTATTTTCAATAACTTTTTCCACGCTTTAAATTTATCTACTTTTTCCAAAAAAATTTTCTAGTAACGCTGTACCATCACCAGCTTTCGGAAATTTATGGAAAACCACGTTTAAATTTTTATTGGCTTTACTCTTACAATCTCTCACTGCACAACATACTCTATTTTTTGATTTATTACGTTCTGTAAAAACTGCACCTTCCATTTTTACTTTTATTTATTAATAATTTATTATAAACTATTTATTACTAATATAAACTGCATATATTTACAATGTATTTACTAGACAGTTGTAAGCTATTAATAGTTTGTTTTTTTACCACCAGATTGCGTGCCTCGATTTGTCAGTTGCCAATATTTTTATATTTTTTTGTTGGCAATATTCAATCGACTTGTTGCGTAACCCTAGCAACATTAAAAAACTGTCACTTTGTAAATCAAATACGTTACAAATAGAGCATTTTATAAAACGAGATTTTTATTTATAGAACAGTCCTTTTAAATATTTTTATTAAGGCTAAAAGTGAACAAAAAACTATTTTAATTTACTGTAATATTATTTATTAATTTTCAGTCAAATAAAAACAATATCGGATGGCCAATTATGGATACACGCGCTTGGATCATTTGTGCGATTTAAACATCGACAAAACGACCCCGAATTATCGCTTAACTGCGATTACTTGTACCATAGGTTTGTCGAATTGATTTTTTTTTGTGTGCGATAGATTTAATTTGATCGAATCGAAGGTCCGGCGTCGCGCAACTTACAGGTCCTAGAAAATTTGCTGCAGAATGGGATGCAAATAGCGCGAATCAATTTTTCGCATGGGACCTACGATTACCATGCGGAAACGATTAAAATGATAAGGACCGCAGTGGAAAATTACAGTGGTAAAATTGGGGTACCCCATCATTCTCTTGCGATCGCTGTCGACACCAGAGGGCCCGAAATACGGACCGGGAAACTAGTGGGGGTAAGATAAGCTCACTATGATTTTTAGAATTTTATAAAATAAAAGATTTTCTTTAAAGTTATACTTCTTTTGGTGCGACGGGTAGCTGCGCGCGCACAACTAACAAAAAATTAACAGTGTTAAGTTAGCCTTGTGAGAAAGCATATTAATTATTGTGAATCATGCTTAAAACCGAGTGTGCGCATTCGAGCTCAAAGTGGCACATTCCGATCTCGGGAAAATGAAGCGCGCCGCTCCGCGTCGCGCTTCATTTGCTTCCCTCGCTCGGAAATGTGCCACTTTTCGCTCGAATGCGCACATCTTCGCATTTATTAAGTTTGTCTACTTTATCCTGCGCACCTTCAAATCAATAATTTACATTTAATTTAGTAAACATTGATATTGTTGAAATTAATAGCTACCTGAAAAGGTATTAGTATTCTGATTTGTTTATTTAAAAGTTAATAAACAATATAAATAAATATGATTGCTAGATAAGTTCACAAAATTTCATTGTTATCTTTAATGGTTTTCAAAATTTATTTTTTCATTTAAAATGCCGAAAATTTTCATTACAAAGTCAGGTAAGTATAATTTTAAAAAAATCTTAATTATCTACCTGAAAAGGTATTAATATTCTCATTTGTTTATTTAAAAGTTAATAAACAATATGTTAATAAATAAATAAACGTAATTTTTTCAGCTATTATCAAAATATGATTGCTACACAAGTTCTCAAAATTTTATTAACATATTTTTAATGGTTTTTTCAAAATTAATTTTTTTATTTAAAAATGGTGAAAATTTTCATTACAAAGTAAGGTAAGTTACCCCTCTACCGGACAATTAATCGTACAGTTTTTTTTAAAGCAATATTAAAAATATTAATAACCAATATATAATTAAATTTATGAAAAGCTTTCAAAGATCATACGTTTAACTTCAAAATAAAAAAGAAAAGGGCCAGTAATATCAATTAGAATGTTAATAATAAATGTAATAGTTTAAATTTGTGATGTGCCCTATATCGTCTGGCCTGTCCCCTCTATCGGCCACCTTTACGAAAATTTTATAAATTACAAAATCTATCAATATTTAATAAAATTTGTTTTGAAAAAGTAATTATAATTATTGGAAAATAAATACAATCGAATAAAAAGTATTTTAATTAATTTTATAATTTATTTATTAGTTAAACTTTTTTTTGCTCTTTTAGTATTCTTTTGATTGTGCATGCAAAGCCAATTGTATTGTACGTATGCTTGGTCACTTTATTTTTAATTTAAATCAATTAAAAATTATTATTTTGTTTATTTTTTTAATTATTTTACTCGATACTAATTAACTCAAAAATATTTTTTGATTTTATATGTTATTTTATATTTAATATCACTCGTCAAAAAAAAACCTTTTAAGAAATCAATATTGTAGCAAATTGATGAACAAATTTTTTATTTTCAAAATTACTCAAGTGTCTAAAACTGGGCCTAACGTGTCCAAAACCGGTACTTTTCCCTTATATTGTATTTCATTAAATAAGCAACGTTTTTATATTTTTTTAAATGTTGTTCATTGACCCATAATAAAGCATTTCAAAATTATCAGCGAAGTGGCCGACAGAGGGACCATGGCCGGTAGAGGGGTCAGCTACTTTAATTATTGTTAAAAAAAGGTTTGATAAATTGTTTCAACGGATGATTATTGATAATGAAAACTACTGTTTAAAACAGCGTTTCTCAACCTTTTTTGTGCCATGCCCCACTTAAACTTCTTAAAATTTATTATGCCGCCCCCCATGTAACACATGCATAATTTTTAATTATTCAATAAGTAGCTTAAATGATGAACTTTAAGAAGAAATCACAAGAAAGTTATTAAAAAAACTAAGAAGCCAAACTAAGAGGCACCATATGGTTAAATTTACATTATGCAAAAGTCGATTTTTTTTAATTGCCCCTTAACGCAATCGAATTGCCCCCTTTGTGGGGCGTGGGCCCCACGTTGAGGAAACACTGGTTTAAAACAAATAAACTTAAATTTTATGATCAAATGGAAAATATAGATCAATAAATTAGTCAAATAATTTTAATCGTTTTCTCTCACTTGCACTTACGAGATTCTCGTATCTTTTCGCTCGCTCCCACTCATTGCTATGGTAAATACATTTCTCGAACATAAAATCGATATTTACTAAACTAAATCAATTGTTTTCATTTGAACGAGCGTTGTGTAAAATAGTCAAATTTGATAAATGCGAAGATGTGCGCATTCGAGCGAAAAGTGGCACATTTCCGAGCGAGGGAGGCAAATGATGCGCGACGCGGAGCGGCGCGCTTCATTTTCCCGAGATCGGAATGTGCCACTTTGAGCTCGAATGTGCACACTCGGTTTTAAGCGTGATTCACAATAATTTTGGCCAAAAAATTAATTAAATAATTTATATCATTTCCTCTCGCTTTCCCTTACGAAATATTGCTATCTTTTCGCTCACTCCCACTCATTGCTATGGTAAATACATTTCTCGAACATAAAATCGATATTTACTAAACTAAATTATTTTTTTTCATTTGACAGAGCATGGGATAAAGCAGACAAACTTAATAAATGCGAAGATGTGCGCATTCGAGCGAAAAGTGGCACATTTCCGAGCGAGGGAGGCAAATGAAGCGCGACGCGGAGCGGCGCGCTTCATTTTCCCGAGATCGGAATGTGCCACTTTGAGCTCGAATGTGCACACTCGGTTTTAAGCGTGATTCACAATAATTTTGGCCAAAAAATTAATTAATTAATTTATATCATTTCCTCTCGCTTTCCCTTACGAAATATTGCTATCTTTTCGCTCACTCCCACTCATTGCTATGGTAAATACATTTTCGAACATAAAATCGATATTTACTAAACTAAATTATTTTTTTTCATTTGACAGAGCATGGGATAAAGCAGACAAACTTAATAAATGCGAAGATGTGCGCATTCGAGCGAAAAGTGGCACATTTCCGAGCGAGGAGCAAATGAAGCGCGACGCGGGCGGCGCGCTTCATTCCGAGATCGGAATGTGCCACTTTGAGCTCGAATGTGCACACTCGGTTTTCTGCACGATTCACAATAATTTTGACCAAAAAATTAATTAAATAATTTATATCATTTCCTCTCGCTTTCCCTTACGAAATATTGCTATCTTTTCGCTCACTCCCACTCATTGCTATGGTAAATACATTTTTCGAACATAAAATCGATATTTACTAAACTAAATTATTTTTTTTCATTTGACAGAGCATGGGATAAAGCAGACAAACTTAATAAATGCGAAGATGTGCGCATTCGAGCGAAAAGTGGCACATTTCCGAGCGAGGGAGGCAAATGAAGCGCGACGCGGAGCGGCGCGCTTCATTTTCCCGAGATCGGAATGTGCCACTTTGAGCTCGAATGTGCACACTCGGTTTTAAGCACGATTCACAATAATTTTGACCAAAAAATTAATTAAATAATTTATATCGTTCCCTCTCGCTTGCCCTTACAAAATACTCCTATCTTTTCGCTCACTCCCACTCATTGCTATGGTAAATACTTTTTTCCGACCATTCACATTAATTAAAATAATGACAATAATTAATAATTATAAACAATTATTTAAAAAAAATAAATACATACAATACCATTTTCTACTAAAATCACTTTTGGGCAACAGGGCGAAAGACCAGAAATAAAACTAAGAAAAGGCGAAACCCTCAAACTGACCATCGACAAAGCCTACATGACCAAAGGCAACCGCCAAATTGTCTACATCGACTACGAAAACGCCGTCAAGGTCCTCCAGCCGGGCAACCGAATCTTCCTGAACCACGGCCAAATGTCCCTCGTTTGCAAAAGCGCCAAAGACCTGTTCGTGACGTGCGTCGTCGAAACCAGCGGCGCCATCAAAAACGACATGTACGTCAGCCTGCCGGGCATCGAAGTCGACCTTCCCGCCGTCTCCGACAAAGACATCTTGGACATCAAGTTCGGCATCGCCCACGACATCGACATCATCTTCGCCTCCTTCATCCGAAGCGCCTACGTCGTCAAGGAGTTGCGCAACTTCCTCGGCGAGCGCGGGAAAAACATTTGGATCTTCTCCAAAATCGAGAATAGGCACGCCTTGCAGAATTTGGACGAGATCATCAAGCATTCGGATGGGATCATGATCGCGCGGGGGGATTTGGGCATCGAGATTCCCTACGAGAAGATCTTTTTGGCCCAAAAGTCCATCATCGCCAAGTGCAATAAATACGGGAAACCTGTCGTTTGCGCCACCCAGATTTTGGACTCCATGATCAAATCGCATAGGCCTTCGCGGGCCGAAAGTTCGGACATCGCGAACGCCGTTCTGGATGGGACCGATTGTATTATGCTGTCCGGGGAGACGTCCAAGGGCGACTATCCCATACAATGCGTTCAAATTTTGGACAAGATTTGCAGGGAGGCCGAATCTGTGCTTTGGCATAACCAAATCTTTCAGGATTTGCTCGGGCAAGTAAGTTGGAAGTGTTTGGGCTTGCTTTTTGACCATTTTGGACAATGCCAAAAACGATCAATTGGAATTATCTAAATACACCATGGCATTTCATATTTTGACCTCTTCCAAATTGTCGAAAATGACGATTTTTGATTTTTTTAAATATGTTTTTAATCGAAATTGTTTTTTTTAGATCGACGAAGCCATCGACGACACCCACGCCTTGGCCATAGCGGCCGTAGAAGCTTCCATCAAGCGCAAGACGACGGCCATAGTCGTCTTGTCCGAATCGGGCAGATCGGCCCATTTGATCGCAAAATACAAACCGAAGTGCCCAATAATAATGGTGACGAGGGACCCAAAAGTCGCCCGGCAGGCTTGCCTTTTTCGGGCAATTTTCCCCATCTGTTTTGAAGGTAAAAAATCTCCCCCCAAAACAATGCGCTATTCTTAGCCATAAATGGGGAAGAATTTTCGATTACAGTCGAACTTCTCTAACTCGATTTTTTTTGTTGTACTTTTTCGACATGGCAGTGTTGAATTTTTGTTTTATTCGCAGACGAATTTTGTGCTACTTGGATTGAGGAATGCGACAGCCGCACGCAGAGGGGCATCGATTATGGACGGGCCAATAAATGGATAAAGGTCGACGATAGGATTGTAATTGTTGTGGGATGGAAACCGGGTTCCGGAAACAACAACACCGTCAGAATAGAGAAAATTGTCAACTTCTAACACTTTCGTTCTTGAATTTTGTTTTTGTTAATTTTAGATTAGTTGGCGTGACCCAATAAAATATTAGGTTGTCCCATAAGTTTTTGTACTTTTCTTTGATACGAAATTACACATGATATATAATGTTTATGTTTACCTATCTATCACTTATCAAAATTGTAGAGGCTTACAGCCAAAATATTCCTTATTGAAGTTATACTTCTTTTGGTGCTTCGAGAGTAAAATTTTAGAAGGCCACGGAAGTTGCGCGCGCACGGCTGACATTAATTTGACAATTAGTTTAGTAAATATCGATTTTATGTTCAAGAAACGTATTTACCATAGCAATGAGTGGAAGGGAGCGAAAAGATACGAAAATATCGTAAGTGCGAGTGGGAGGAAACGATTAAAATTATTTAACTAACTTTTCGTGCAAATTATTAGCCTAAATTCTTGTAAATCGTGCTTAAAACCGAGTGTGCACATTCGAGCTCAAAGTGGCACATTCCGATCTCGGGAAAATGAAGCGCGCCGCTCCGCGTCGCGCTTCATTTGCTTCCCTCGCTCGGAAATGTGCCACTTTTCGCTCGAATGCGCACATCTTCGCATTTGTTCAGTTTGTTTGCTTTACCCTATGCTCTTTCAAATGAATTTAATTTACTAAATATCGATTTTATGTTCAAGAAATGTATTTACCATAGCAATGAGTGAGAGCGAGCGAAAAGATACGAGAATTTCGTAAGTGCGAGTGAGAGGGACCGATTAAAATGATTTAACTAATTTTTCGTGTAATTTATTGGTCTAAATTATTGTGAATGGTGCTTAAAACCGAGTGTGCACATTCGAGCTCAAAGTGGCACATTCCGATCTCGGGAAAATGAAGCGCGCCGCTCCGCGTCGCGCTTCATTTGCTTCCCTCGCTCGCAAATGTGCCACTTTTCGCTCGAATGCGCACATCTTCGCATTTGTTCAGTTTGTTTGCTTTACCCTATGCTCTTTCAAATGAATTTAATTTACTAAATATCGATTTTATGTTCAAGAAATGTATTTACCATAGCAATGAGTGAGAGCGACCAAAAAGATACGAGAATTTCGTAAGTGCGAGTGAGAAGGACCGATTAAAATGATTTAACTAATTTTTCGTGTAATTTATTGGTCTAAATTATTGTGAATGGTGCTTAAAACCGAGTGTGCACATTCGAGCTCAAAGTGGCACATTCCGATCTCGGGAAAATGAAGCGCGCCGCTCCGCGTCGCGCTTCATTTGCTTCCCTCGCTCGGAAATGTGCCACTTTTCGCTCGAATGCGCACATCTTCGCATTTATTAAGTTTGTCCGCCTTCTCCTATGCTCTTTCAAATGAAAAAATTTAATTTAGTTTAGTAAATATCAATTTACTGGTCGCGGAACCTATTCACCATAGCAATGAGTGGGAGCGAGCGAAAAGATACGAGAATATCGTAAGTGCGAATGAGAGGAAACGACTAAAATTATTTAACTACTTTTTGCGTGTAATTTATTGGACTAAATTCTTGTAAATCCTGCTTTAACGGGTGTGCACATTCCGATCTTAGGAAAATGTGCCCCTTTTCGTTCGAATATGCACATATCCCTTTTTATTAAATTTGTTTATATTGATTTTTGGATTTAAAAAAAAAGAGTAATGTACCCAAATAAAACGCATACACTGTAAAAAATTTGCTGATTAAACGCGAAATGGATTATTTTGTAATTTATTTAATCCCCCGGGAGTAAAATTGCCTCCAAGAGAAATTTTTTTCTATTATTTATTAGAAAAATCTCCTTGGAGTGAAATGAGAGGTTGTAAAAATTCGCGGATTGAATGACACAATCATATCATTAATTACGATATTTTTGCCAACGATTTATCAATTATTATTCTAATATTTTTAAATCCCAATGTAAGAAAAATGGCATATATTTATTAAATAATTAATAATTTTAGAAAAATATTGGTTTTAAAACACAATATAAAATATTAATTTTTTTTAAATATTTGTACAATTTCTAATTATTCGAAAATAATTACTAAATATTTACATAATTCTAATTATTCAGAAATAAATATTAAATATTTGAATAATTAATAATTTGTAATACAGTGTTCCTAAATATTTAGATATTTAGTAAACAAAAATTTTTTTAAAAAAGGGGTTTCCACATTTGTATCATTATATTCCTCATTAATATTATTTATCGTATATATTATTTCCATTTTTCTACACCGATTATTACCCCCTTTGAATGCTAATATTTTGACATTGGTATTATAACGCCATTTTTTTTACAATGTAAATATCTAAATATTTAGATGTATTATTATTACTAATTACTAAATATCCAATCAATTAAAAATATTCTCACAGCTAATTACTAAATATTTAAATAATTAGAAAGTTTTCTACAAAAAAAATTCTATATCTACTGTTTTATTTTTAATTATTAAGTTTTTTAAAAACAAATAATAAAATTTTTTTTCTTAAAAAAAATTAAAATATAAGTTTATTATATTAGTCGTTATAAAAAAAAAGTAAATATAAAATTTGTTTTTGCTGATCACTGAATCATATTAAGGTTAGGTCTGAATGTTTTAATAGCTATTTAAAAATAAAAATCTATTTGGCAACCGCTGACCATATTTTTTAAAAAATTCAATCATAACACGTTAATTAAATGAAAGCAGTGCAAAAGGCCATTGCCGGATTAACATGGAAAAGTGCCCTTAAAAATATTTAACCGATTTTTTTGTGATCTATCTTACAAATGCTATGGTGCGAAAGAAACTTATGGGACACCCTGCTACAAAAACAAAACCATTTTTAGTTTCAAAAACTCGGTGGAAAAGGCAGTTTTAAAGCGAATTCTTTCGGTCCACAAGTTAATCCCCGACACCGCAGACAATCAAAATGCAAATAATGCCTTTGTAAAAATAAGAAAACTAAAAATTTTTAAAAAAACAACACTATTGCAAACACAACAAAAAGTGACAGCTTCGGAGATCCTAAACAAACACAAATCGATGCATTGTTAACGCTCTTCGTTTTTATTCTTTGTCGATTGTGAAGAAATATTTTCGATGGGAATAAAAAAAGGCGAGAATGTGCGTTTATTATAGCAGAAGTGCAAAAAAAAACGAGATTTTGATAGGGAAATTCGCATCAAGAATGAATGAAAAGAAGGCATGTCGTATCGCGGAGTAGAGAGAAAGTAAGTTGGGGTGAACGAGGGTGTCCGTGTTGATTGGGGGAAATCTACGGGGGCTCTACGTGACCTAACAAAGGCCAACTCACGACCGCTGCTGATTTAATGATGTCTTGTTTTAATTGCTGACAAATTGCCAATTGCCGCCCTTCGGCGCCCCCTTCAAAATAAATTGTTTTCATGTTTTCTTCCTACGAATAATTACGATGCATTGCGTTCGAGGTTTTTTTTTTAATGTTAATGGGGAACGACGTGGAATTTTTTAAAATAATTAATCGTAAGCATTTTTGAAGTGGACTGACCGTACACTGTAAAAAATTTGCTGAGTAAACGCGAAATGGATTATTTGTAATTTATTTCATCCCCCCGGAGTAAAATTCACTCCCAGAGAATATTTTTATTTATAAAAAGAAAAGTCCGTAAAGTGACATACAAGATGTGAAAAAAGTATTGTCTTTCATCGACTTTCCTTCCAGTTCCAAGGAGAATTCTTTGAACACATCTCAGGTGCTGCAATGGGCTCACCAAGTGCGCCCATTTACCTAACGTTTTTATGTGAAATTTTAAAAACTAAATTTCTAAACCACGAAACGCTTAAACCGAAAATCTGGGTTAGATGGGCGTCGGTCAATTGCGCGCCGCGGTCAGTTTGCCCTCCGATTACAGTTTCTGGTCTCAAAAGCAATAGGACAATTGCGTGCGGTGGTGAATTTAATTTCTGTTGGGCACCCTAATGTATCGGATGTTTCATTTGAACTGCCACAAGCTTATAATTACTTGAATTATCAAAAAAAGTACATAATAAATTAAAGAAATTTTTATAAGGTACCGGAGGGTAATAAGGCCCACTAGGTAATAAAGTCCAGAAGCCATTAAATAAAAACTATAATCGAAATCGTTTATTTAGTGCCATCGGCGAGCGAGAAACATCTAAAACATATCACCTCTAGGTTGGAAAATTTTCTGGGTTTCAATTAACGCGGGAAACCTCGATTTAGTGAATCTACCTCAATATTATGTGCAATTTATAAATGTATCTCTGCCAAATTAACTTTCAATTAGTGCTATCGTGTGAATATTTAAGAGGAGCAAAATTATATACAAAGAGGTAAGCTTCTTCTTTGACTTCTTCTTTAGTTGACTTGATTTATTTAATAAGAAAAAAAAAATCTTAAAAAAAGAAAAATGTACTACTCAGGTAATAAGGCCCGGGCCTTAATATTTTAATAAAAGGCAAATGCTTGAGGGTCGTGACTTACAATCAAAATCAGGGTTACGTAAAAATACAATATTGCTGGCTCCTCAAAACAATCTTGGATGTGTTCCGTCTGCAACCATGATTTTGTGGCTGATATGAGATCTTGTACGTTATGTAACACTTGGGTACATGAAGAATGTGTTGGACTAACGAAAGATGACCAAGCACCTTTTATATGCCAAAGTTGCTACCCCTGAATTGAATACTTTATTCGGGACTTAATATCTGCCATTGTATTTTAAGGCGGGCCTTATTATCTGCCTGTTCGTTTAATAAGGCCCAAACACCAGTGTATATGTTTTTGCTTTTTAAAAATGTGTTTCCAGTTTTTGGTTTTTAAATATACATTATTTTCAGAAAAAAATATGTAAAAATCACTTAGAATTCATATTATGTTATGAGTTGTCTCTGTTTATTTAATAAAAAATATTTAACACTAAGTGGGCCTTATTACCCTCCATTACCTTATATGTATATTTAATACAAAGCATGTCTGAATGACAACATCCCAAATTTTTAGTTGCGATTATGCCACCTCAACCTCCTTAAACATATTTTTCGATAAAAGGTCGTCAAATTTCAAATCTTAAAAGTTTTTAAAAATATTTCTTATTAAAAAAATAAGCGGCGAAACAACCCTTTACAAAAAATAATAAATAAATCTGATATAAACGAGGATGTGCGCATTCGAGCGAAAAGTGGCACATTTCCGAGCGAGGGAGGCAAATGAAGCGCGACGCGGAGCGGCGCGCTTCATTTTCCCGAGATCGGAATGTGCCACTTTGAGCTCGAATGTGCACACTCGACTTTAAGCACCATTCACAATAATTAAGTCACTTCTTGAAATTTATTTTATAAAAATAACAAGTCTATTAGTAACAAAAATTTTGAATGCCTATTTGTATAGTCATTAAAATTTTTATTAATAAAAATACAAAACTTAATTTTTTCTTCAACTTATAAACTATTGAGTCCAAATTCCAATTGCACGTGTCAAGTACGATACCAAATATTAAGAAAACCTAGAATAAGAATTTCATTCTTGCCTCCTTATTGAAATACAAATTAATTTCACGGCAATTTCTTAATGATTCGCAATAATTTAGACCAATAAATTACAAGAAAAATTAATTAATTAATTTTAATCGTTCCCTCTCACTTGCATTGACAAGATTATCGTATCTTCTCGCTCCCTTCCACTCATTGCTATGGTAAATACGTTTTTCGAATATAAAATCGATATTTACTAAATTAAATTAATTTTTTTTATTTGAAGGAGCGCACGATAAATAATACTAATATAATAAACACGAAGATGTGCGCATTCGAGCGAAAAGTGGCACATTTCCGAGCGAGGGAGGCAAATGAAGCGCGACGCGGAGCGGCGCGCTTCATTTTCCCGAGATCGGAATGTGCCACTTTGAGCTCGAATGTGCACACTCGATTTTAAGCTCGATTACCAAAAAAAAAAAAAAAATGTGTGTTTGAAATTAATGTCATAATTTACATTTTTTTTTCATATTTTGGAAATACATATTCTAAAGTTCAATTCATAATTTATTTTGTAAATAAAGAAAGTTTCATTTCATTCCATCGCATACAAGATTAAACATAAAGTAATTATAATCAAATCGTTCCGGTATTGGGTCAATACCTTAGAGCAATTAAAATAAAAGAAAAACGTAAAGTTAACGAAATTATCAAATTAATTGAAAAATGCATCAATATTGTAAACGTGTTGGTAAGATCGTGTTAGAATTCGAATATTATTAGGTTTAGTGCGTATGCAAACATAATAAAATCCATTATATTTGAATGGAAGGGCATAAAGGAAGGATATGTGATATAAATGGGAGATTTCACAGTTGTCGCGGGCAGTTGAATCCCTGCTCCTGACACTAAGCCCTAACTTTGCTTGCATCCAAAAAGGAAAATCGATCTTTCGCAAAGTTGCTCCCAAGAAAAAATTTAATCCAATTTCTAATTATAATTTTTTTATGAGCATTAATAGATTAACAGCAAAAATACCAAAAAAATCAATTTATGAAAATTCGGCTGTTACTAGATTTTAAAATGGGACAGATTTGTTTACATATCGGGCGTCGCGACGTTTCTAGCGACGCTATCTCTCCTCAGTTCCGCGAGCATCATCACAAAAGACTTTTACACTACAACTAAAACAAACAATGATCAACAATTAGAAAAAAATATTTAAAAATAATTAAAATACAAACATCTTACAACTAACGACAATCATACAGTCGTCGTCCTCTCGAAATCATGTAAGAACGAATATGCAATAATAATGGATCTCATATTTGAACCCATTTTATAAATTTTAATGCAGGGTATTCAGTCGATGCACACAATTGAGAATGACGTCCAACGAACAACACAAGGGCTGAGATACAGACTAAGTACAATAGCACTTGAGAGTCGCTACCTAAGGCGAGTGAGCACTTGAGCCCTGTACGTAGGGCTCTTTCGCATTGTCTGCGGGCCCTGCTTATAGCATATGGTGAAGTGCATAGGTAATGGTCCATGCTTCCACACGTTGCATGCATTCTTTGTTATTTTAAGGAATTGGGTAATTTGTCCGTGATTAGATCGAGTCCCATTTATTCCGCCCAAATTATACGAAATACCTTCCTGTTCCATCTAAAAATCACATTGTTAACGCCTGATTACTTAAGAATAATTAAGAGGAAAAAAATCGGTTGTCCTTATGGGAATGCAAGGAAAAAGTAGTAAAATCAAGATTGCAGTTGGCTGCGTCGTGTGGGAGCGAGGACCACAGTGTCGCACACTGCACGACTTCGACTGAATCAAGCGGGGACTCCCCGGTTTCACATTGTACTTGCTCATCTAGCTCGCACTGCTCCATGTGAGTTCCACGGCTCAAAATCCATATCTTATAAAGTAAACGCAATTTGTCGATTTATTCGAGTGTGTGCTCTCGAGGAGGAATGTTTTTAGATATGTAGATTTTTCCATGTGTGAGAAAAATTGTCGAAAGTCACTCGACCGACGAAAATCGCAGAAGTGCACCGACGTTCAAATCGCAATGCCGTTGATCAAGGATGGCCATTTTTAGTAAGCTGGTGTCGAGGTGAGAAGTGCTATTTTTGCAGATTTTGGCTAATAAGACGTTTTGTACTTAAAACCAGCTGAATGGGTCTCTCTCGCTTGCACTTATGAGATTATCGTATCTTCTTACTCTCTCCCATGCATTGCAGTATTCATAATGGAACCATCCGAGTGCTAGTTTTTCAGTTGTTTTCCCACTTGGTACATCTTTCCACTCACTCCCATTTATTAAAAAATGGGTAAACAACTGTATTTTATCTTCTGACGAAACTAATCAAGTTTTTCTAGGTTTCCTAAACGTTCAAATGAGAAGAAAACCATAAATTTTTGGATTTAAACACAGCAGATTAATGCCGAGTAATTCCATAAATGTGTGCAAACTCGGCTTCTAATCACAATCCATTTGCAAGACTGTGTATCTACCAGAAGCACCGAATCTCCGACTTAGGCACACTTTTTACAATGCATTGTTTGGATGCAGTTCTGCTTAATAAAGGTAATTGTCTAGGTCCTCGTTAAGTTTTAAAATATAACTGCATTTGTCGAAAGCACAACGAATTTCCTAAAGTTGCAGCTAAAATCGTTGCTTTGGAGTACTCGAACAAACAAAGACGAGTTGGATGTGGAAAACCATTCGTATTACGATTTAATTCAATTCTTAGACTGCCTGCTTCTGTTTACTACGATTAAAACTTGATATATGGAAGTTCTCTGAAGTGTTCATTGAATATAAATTAACAATCTTCTTAAGCACCTAAGAGTTCTATTTTTAGTACATAATTAGAACAAATAATACGAGATTGTTTATACTCACTCAGAAATCCCTGTGGAATGGTATTCTAACAACATGGCACATAATCACCAGGTTACGGCCAAAGAGCCACCGATTATTTAATACTTATGTAACGCAAATATTGAGAGATGTGTGCCGAATAGAAACGACTATAAAGGTTTATTTTAATCGCAAATAACACGGTCAATGTATTTTATTCTCAAAGCACCCCCACTAAGAGTACCGATTTCTTACTAACGAAAGGAATTGTAAAACATCTATCTATCATATCAATGTATGTGTCTCGTTAAAACTTAGTCAATAAACATGATTTTATACAAATAACTTGCTTAAACACTTACCTTACAGAAGAAACAGCAAATGGCTTGAAAAATGCATTAAGGCAATGGATGACTCATCAAGGGTTTTGCACCTGTTCATTAATCTTGCAGATTTTCCAAAACCAATAATCACACACATTCACTACCTAATTAATAATGTTTTTTCATTATTTAAATCACTTTTGCATGGTTTTTAATTAAAAAAATCCACTATTTTAGATCACTTTTCGCGCGTTATTAAACCGTTGATACGCGATCTGCAATTGTTTTAAGTGCAGGTGGCGTCGTCACGTGACTTACATTTTAATTACTTAACCTCAGATTTGATTGCAAATAATTTACATATTTTATCAGAAAACGAATTTAAAATACAAAATGAAAATGGCATTATCTTTAAGGTTGTTGAAAATCATTTTTACTGATACCCAACATAATATTGGTCTTTTGTTGTTAGAAATTAATGCATCATTATTTTAGGTTGAGTCTGAATCCATCTAAAAGCAATGAAATAAGACAACAATTAGGAATGAAATGGATTCTGAAAGGATATCTGATGTAATAAATGTACGTCTCGAATGGAAGCATCCGACTAATATGGGGTAATGATACAAAGAACTTGCTTACGATGTACCTACAACTTTTAAAAGGTTTGCTCCGGCTAATGATGTTCTTTGATTGTTGTTTGGTTCTTCTTTTTGGGTTTGCCGTTGAAGGATGTTATCGGGGTTTCTTTGTCTCTTTCTTCTTGAGGCGCGCTTCCAACAGACTGGGTTGCTTTAAAGACATTAAAAGTGTAAAATTTTGTTCTTTAGTTAAATACAAGTAAATTTAGTGTCCTCGTTTTTAATATAGATTTTTTCAGGTAATGGAAAATTAACTCTTATGGGCTCCAACGTATTTTCATTCAGCTTTAGTTTAGGAGAATGAATAGGAAAAAAACTATATTACAATAAAATGGTACACAAAAGCGTTAAAAGTCAAAGTAAAGTAATTGCAAGCAAACGCAATATCTTGAACAGTTCAAAGCGCATTACCATAAGCCGTACAATACGCGGTCGCTCTTGGCGAAGACTTCAAGTACCTACGAGAGCTCTTGGTACCCTACTAGGAGGTCCCACTACATGGACCAGTCGCATGGAAATGAATTTATTGTTCACACACTTTTCATTACTATAGAATCGATTCGTTAGGTATTATTATTTATCATTAATTGTAAGGTTTTTAAATTGGTGCACATATGAATCGATTCAAAACTTCACAATACCCCACACTTCAACCACCAAATTTCATTTTGTAACGACTAAATTTCCAGTGTGGGATTCTCGAACAAGTTGGTCGTTTTAATCGAGTATAAACTGTTAGTTTAATTTTATTAAAGTAATTCGGGATTTAACGATTGGAAACATCTACTTGGAAATTAAATATAAAATGTATCCAGGAAAAAAACAGAAATATTTTTAGATATATAATTAATGCTTGGAACATCAATCAAAATTCAATGTGTAAATAGCTTTAAAACAGCTCCGATCTGTTTCTGTACATTTTACACAACTACACCCTTAAATTAATCTTATACATAAGAAAATACAATGAAATTAAACAGGATTTATATACAAATTCACTTGTAATAAAAATTGTTAAACTCATTTACAAAGCCTATTTGTACCAAAATTAAACTTAAAAACGTTACTACGTGTTATTTAGATTTTAATCAATATATAATATATAATTTTTTTTAAAATGAATGTTTTATATTGACTATAGTTTCGCTTTCCAAATTTGAAAACCTTCATCGAAGCTAATTATTGACTTATCGAATAAAGCTAAACAGTCAACGTGCACACATCACATTCATAATAAATTAAATCTCTAATACGTTATTCATTAAAATTGCATCTTAACTATCGTCTGTAATTGCTAAATCTATTCCCGTCTGATCCTTGTGTTTCATATCGGTCTCTGTAAGGACCTGGAGGTCTACGAGGCCCATCATTCTGTCCGTGATTTCTCTGGAAATTACTGTATTGATTCCCACCTCTGTTGTTATCATAATTTCTGCTGTGATTGCCACCACCTCGCTGATTGTAACTATTTGAATCGTAACTCCTTTGATTTCCGTAGCTCTGATTGCCACCACGATAACCCCTTTGACTGTTATATCCTAAAACAATACGCGTTACTAGAACTAAATATAGAGTGACATTAAAATTAAGAGTAACGCAAGGCATCCAAAGAATCCCATTCAAACTAAAATCCGTCCGGAATAGTGGAAATGAAGGAGAAACGCTAACGAGCTCCGTAAGATTAATTTTAAAGATCTACGTTTTGCAATTAGAAGATACTGTTCTTATAATCCTCTTCTGGTTCAGTTTCAAGGAGGGCTGTCCAACTTTCGAGGGTCACTTTATATTCTAAAAACGACAGGTTTTTTTCTGAAGCGACATTTCAAGAATTTCATATACAGGGTGTCGGACGAATAGGTACTGGGACTTAACCGGGCGATACCTGACCAATCTAAACCATAAATATGTGTATGCAATATGTCCTAAATCTAAAAAATATTTTTTTATTTTCCAGTAAATGGCAAAACCGCATCATCTCCACATGCTTTTAAAAGAGAGTGAGGTCATATGGTATGTGCTGCATTGCTAATTTATTTTATTATTTGAATATTATGTCTCACATTAATTTTATCGTTTAGATATTATGTTTCAGATTAAATGTGCACAACTTTGCTATTATAAACAGCTTATGTTATTCCGTGAAGCAACTTTATTTCAAGTTTCAATTTTGAGACAGCCTATCTCCCCTATTTCTCTGCATATTTGATATGGTTTGTTTAAATCGAACCCAAAGTGGCTCTTTTGAGAATTTAAAAGTAAACTGCGATTATTGGGCTAACTATTTCTTTTTAGTTAAAAAAAATTTGGTCAATTGACTTGCGAATTGGACAGCCCTTCTTTAAATCGTATTCCATTGCATTAATCTCGTCCAGGATCGAACAAGGCAGAAGTTAGAGATAATTGAATGAGGATTCTAATAGGAACATGGTCAAGAGAGTCAATCAGAAGATGCAGGGAACCGTAAAACTGAATCGGTTGTCTTACGTCCTTCTGTATTCAAGAAGTGGAAATTTAAATCAAAATTTCTCTCTTGCGATCCGAAAGCTTCGGAGTTAAGTTAAAATTATTCATTTCGACAAAATCGAGAGATCCAATAAAATTTAAATATGGCGCTCTTTAGATAAATAAACAAATGACGACACTCAATCAACCATATTATAAACAAATGATGACACCCGATCGACCACATTATAAACAATCGAAGAGCTCATTGGCGACATTGGGAAAAAGCGGCACTTGCGAAAAATAAGCGCTATCGTCGACATTAATTGTTGAAGTGTTTCGACGAAATAGTTTATCAATAATTGAATCACAATTTCGAGCAACGATCACTCGAATAATTTGAAATATAAACAGTGAGTGGTCGCTTAGTAAAAACAAGCAATTTATCGGGTATTGTGTGCTTGTTTGCCGATGTGACGCAACAATGACAGCAGTGCCGGCGGCAGAGCGCGTAATTGCAGTCTTTGTACGCCCGTCACCGCCACTGACACGCCTAATTTCACAATCACATCTTCCCCTATGCCTCACAACCCTTGTTCATTCTCATTATTATTATTCTATTGCCAACGATCCACAGGTAAGATAAGACACAATCAAAACAATGACGACGCCTCCAAAAAAAAAATACCGTCATCGAGCCTTCGCCCCCCTCAGATTGACATCAACGATAGCTCCTCGTAACGCTTTCATCGCTCGAAGTCCTAAGAAGAAGCCCGAATTCAACTTGATCGTAACCATAGCGATCGCTCACAAATGAACCAATTAAAATGCACGCTTGAAGCGCCAAAAATTGCTTTTTAAAAATTAAAAACTAATCACACCCAATTCAAAACATATACGTTTTGATTTCTATTTACTTATGGGATATGCGAGTCGTTAATATTCCAGTAGGCATTTAGGACAAAGGGCGCGTGTCATATTTGGCACGCGACTCGAATTAACTGTTATTAAAATAAGTTTTCCGCCTACGCCCCCATCAAAACGTCATTCATTAAAATGATTGCCACGATTCATATTTGGGGTTCTTATAAGATCGACTGCAACCTCCCGATTCTCCTTAAAAAAATATTGTTGAATGACTTATTGGATTTAATGGCTTTACCTCTTGAATAATTGTTGTAACTCGGTGGAGGAACGTTGCCATAAGGACCTGGTTCCTTCGGTGTATGGTGATTCAACATTCTATGCCCAACTGCACCAACGCCGGCCCTAAAATTAAAAAAAAAATTAATAAAGCATTTTTAAGTGTTTCCAATGAAGTAGAAAAATATTTATTTAATTTAATTCACCTGACGTTTGAGGGTACCATTCCAATAGTGGGCCTCCAATTCCTACTGGCTTCGGCGTCCAAATCCTGCGGCTTCAAGATTTTAGGGGGCATCTTAGCACCTTTCAATTTAGTCGCAGGGAAGATAAAGCCCTTCGGATAAGTGGGATCTCTGTATCGGACACAACAAACCATATTCTCGGTGACCACCGTTAAACCCATCACGGGCGATTCTAACGACCTACAAAATTTGTTATTAGATAATTTAGAAAAAAGGGTGTAGTATAAATACTTACCCCCCTTTGTTAATGTAATCATCAGTTAATAAAACGGTCCCTCGCATTCCGTCCATGGTGATGGCCGCTTCCGCGTCTTGGTCCACCTTGTTTTGATATAGAGCTTGGACGAAGGAATATCCATTATTTCCAATAGAAACGTAGAGTCGATCGTCTCCTCTAACGTTCCTGCGTTTCTCTTCTGGTGTGAGCAAATCGTATTTGGATTTAACGGCTTTGAAAAGTCTTTTTTCGTCAACGAACGGTAATAGAGCTACGCCTTGCCAGGCGAATTTTTTACCATTCAAATCGATTTTGAAATCTTCTGGATAGAAATCGATAATAGGCGAATTCTAAAATAATACAAACTGTAATGATTCGAAAAACTTACTAAGTAAAGAGTACGATAACTCAACAAAGCAATAATTATCAATTTTTTAATTGAATAAAATCTTTAAGAACGAAAAGAAATGAAAACTTCACCAGTACTTATTTGAAACAACTTCAATCGTTCTCTCTCACTTGCACTTATGGGTTTATTGTATTTTTTCACTCTCTCGCACTTATTGCATAATTAAAAATGGAACTTGAAATTTTTTCAAAACATACAATAAAAAAAAGCTAAATGATACTTGCAAAAATAAAACCAAATGACTTAAAAAAATTAATAAGATTATTTCTTACGACATCTGTCATTAATTCAGCCCAAGGCTTAGGAACATGCTTCCGACTAGCAGCTGGGAAGACACCCATCAATTGTTGCAAGGGTTGAAACTAAAAACGATAAAAATTAATCGATGTAACATAAAACGAAAGTAAACATACAGGAATAGTTCCAGTCTCAAACTCGGTACTCAATCCGGTGATGTTAACGAAATCAGAAGCAAAAGGTGCGTAATGATAAGGAAAATACCATTTCCACGAAGCACAGCCCTGATAATAATAACGAAGTACCCAAGACAAACCCCGAACGTATTGTAGAGCTACGTTATACCTAAAAATACGAACAAATTAATCTAACTTTACTAAAACATTTAGAGAACAAACAAACCTAAATTCTAAATTATCGGAAGTTACGTCAAACTTTGATTCGTAATAACGATCCTTAAATCCATCTTCCCATAAACGTACTTCGTCATGAGCCTGATCGTCGTCGTCTTCCTCTTCCCTGCCTCTTTTCTTACCGCGTTGCTCAGAGGAATCGGCTTCTCCAGCAGGTTTCAACATCGATTCTAAGGCATCGCGAGAAGGAACCGTTTGCAACTGGTACGAGGACGAAGACGTATGCATTCCGGCCTTACGAATGTTGTACGCTTCCTGGCGAGCGTTTGCCACCGGCTTAAATTCTCCCAACCGCTAAAATACAATAAAATTAGCTTCGAATTAGATTACTACGCAAAGCACAATAATATTACCCTTGCATCGAATTGCGTTCCACGAACGAGCTTCCAATCGGGTCGATAAGAGTTAAATCCATCGGTGCGACGTTTCTTGGCTTTCTCGCGAGCTTTGAAATTCAATTCGTTTTGTTGGCGCTTCTTAAATATCTCATCTTCGACTTTTCCAAGCTCTAACATTATTAATTGAACTCTTTCTAAGTTGACATCTCCGGCGTTCGTTAAGTAACCCTACGAGAAGAAGTCTTATGAACCACTACGAAAAGCCATTCTGGTACGAGTCAAAGTGATAAATTGAAAACGATCACAATTGAACTAAATTACTTACAAAATTAAAACAAATAACGATACTTACTCCTGTTTTATAAACAGCATTCTTGTAAAGCCCAATTAATCGATCGATCGCGCCTTCTCGGATCTCCAGGCTAGGCAAGTGAGGTAAGAAGTCGTTGCCGACAAAAAAGCACATAAAAACCCAATCGTCGATGACCCGTTCAAATTCATACTTAAAAGGTAGGTTCGGCATTTGTAGATCTCTTTCTAAGTACTCACGTAAAACGTTGAGTCTTACAAAGATGAATTCGGTTTCAGATCCAAATAAAGGAGGCTCTGCCGATGGATCGTTTTCAGCTCCTAAGCAATCCTTCAAATCGTGTCCTAAAATAAATTACATTAGTACCTTCTTTCATTTTCAAATTGCGTGATAATGTAACAAACCCAATTGTCCGCAGATATCACAAGGCCTCGGTTTATTCGGTTTGAATTCTTCTCGAATGATTGTGAAATTGGGTTCGTGAGTGGCTAATCCTAACATAATCAAGTCGGCGTCGGCTCCACACAAACAATGCTGAGTATTGGGATCATGATGGGGTTGTGCTGTACAATAAACCTTTGTTTATTACATCTATGTTTATATAAAAACTTAAACACTACCTCTTTGTTTACGAATAAAATCCATTATCTTATGTTCCCCTTCTCCTGGTACGTTGGCGTCTGACAAAATGACTTTAATGCCCTTCCACCCAGGATCATTATTCATCCTATCGTGAACATAATAATGTAAGCACGTTGAAAGCCGATCCATAAAAGGAGTACCGGGTGTAATGCAATTGGAATCGAAATGCTCTTCTTTTGGTTTTTCAGGCGGTAATTGACAACCTTTCAGCAATAATTCAGAACGTACTCTGGAGATTTCGCTGATTTTTTCGACGGTTTCTTTAGAAGCTCGGAAACGCCGGGATCTTTGCTGGTTCATCTTGGCACGAGGTGCAACTCCATCGATGGCCATGTACAGCACTTTACGAGGTCTCACAATTTTAAACAATCTATCGATGCATTCGAATATAGCGATCATCATTTCGTCTTCATTGTTTGGTGCGGCTTTATCTTCGGGATGTGTACATGGATGAATGATCCCGTTCATATCTAAATATAAATTATCGAATTCCACTCCGTTTGGATTGGGCTCTGATGAATCCACGGGAATACCAATGCCATTTATATTGACAGACTAAAAAAGGTTCGTTATTTTCTAAAGTACGGTAAACGATTAAACCTAACCTTTTGTTCAATACAATGGACGATTACTGAGGGATATTTCCTTGTCAGCCAACGGAAAAAAGCTGGAACTCCCATTTTGAAGAACTTGGAGGAATTCTTAAGCACAGAACATAAATGAATACGTTTTTACACAGGAAATATTGGAAATTTATAATTTGATAATGATTTGGTGGCGTGCGATTACAACAAAAAGGTGCACGTCACAAAATGGCACATTACTCGTACCACCACACTTTTACAACAGTAACTAATGCAATACCAACATTCTAACAATAAATCTTTAATTTAAATTTTACGATTAAAATTACATACCAAACGAAATATAAAGTATAAGACAATGTTAAAGATCTAAATAAATTTTAGAGTCGTGCAATTACCGTATTTATAATAACCCTTAAGTACCTTTTAATGATAGGCCGAATTCTAATACATTTTTAATTCTTTTAGAAGCCATTAGCCCTTCATAAGAAATTAGTCGGACACTAATCTTTCTTATAAACTAAAAAAGAAAGTGGAGTTCCATGTATAGAAATTACATTTATTAAATAAGATTATAATAAACAATTTACTTTGAATAAAGGACAACCTTAATCACCACTCTCCTAAATAAAGATTAGGGTACTTCAAAAGTAGAAAACAGTATATAAATAGTTAAGGCAGCGGTACTCCGTATTAAAATAAAATACTTCACCCCTTTCAATTAACAATTAAATAAATCCAGAGACTATATACTAAAACGTGTTATACAAAGTAACATCCAATAATAAATCACTTAATTGATATAGCCAGTAAGCAGACAGTATGATGTTAAAATAATCAGTTTAAACAAATCGCCGAAAAGTAAATTTGTAACGGCTTTACTAGAATCGGAACCTCAAACTTCCCGTATTAATCGCAATTAAATGAATAATGATAACAATATCGATTATAAAAAATAACAAATTATTCAGCTTTGGCTAATCGTAGTACGTGTAAAATTACTTCATCAACAGTTTGGTTATTTAAAAGAGATTTAACGGCATCATCATCGATAACAACGGTAAACAATAACTTTGCGTTTTCTCGCAATCTTCCGATGTAATCGAAATCTTCTTCAGAAGCCGGTTTGTGGCCGCATCTTTTGATAACAGCATCAAGCAACTTATCAACGGGAGCATCGGGCCAACCAAACGCATTCAAAGTCGATTCGTCTACAAGCAAAGTAAGGAGTTCCTTAATCGAATCTGTTAGAGTGAGCTCATTCCAAACGACATTATCGGATAAATCATTCGCTCCACATTTTGCAGCATTGGTGGCTGCGGTCAACAATTGTTGCTGTAAACGCTTCTTCTCCGCTCCGGCCATAATGTCTTCCAGCACATCTCGATGTTTGGCACGCATATGCCTCAATAAACAATCCTGTCTTATAAATGCACGGCCGCATTCATCACAACTGCACGGTTGCTCCTTACGATGAGTTAACATGTGCAATTTTAAAGATGATTTAACGGCAAATCTTTTCTTACATAAGTCACATTCATATGCTGCAAAAATGCTTGTTTTTAAAATTGTATTAAAGTTTTAAAGGTACTAACGTTTAACACCAGAATGTAGAAGATTATGTCGAGCAAGATCCTCCTTACGGAAAAATGTTTTATCGCACTGCTCACATTCCATGGGTTTGGCACCATCGTGAACAAATTTGATGTGCATCGTAAGACGTGCACGTCTATTAAAAGCTCTATTGCATTTAGTGCACGTATAGGCATTCTCACCAGTGTGGTGAAATATGTGAGCTCTCAATTGAGAAGCTTGTATAAAGGTTTTACCACAAAATTTACATGCATGGGGTTTTTCTCCGGTGTGAGTCCTTATGTGGCGGTTTAAAGTTTCTTTAGCGGCAAATCGATTATTGCACTACAAAAGAAAAACAATTAATCACTTATTTCTGTACGAATTAGTCGAATTAATTAATATACTTTGCTACATTGGTATGGCCTTTCTCCGGTATGCATACGTCTGTGTTTTTTCATCGCTCCACTGGAAGGAAAACGTTTTGGGCATAAATCGCAAGGGTATGGTCTTTCTCCTACAAAAAGCCATATAAAAATTGAAAGATAAAACTACAATATAACGTTTAAAAAACATAATACTCTGAAGCTTCATTTAACAATTGTAAAGCATTTCATTTCAAGAGTTCCTTTGAAACACGGAAAAGCAATAAGTTGTTTCAAAATTACGTTTCCAGGACTTAATAAAATTAGTTAATTAATGTTAGACAATAAAGGTAATAAAATAAAATGATATACCAGTGTGAGTTCTTAAGTGCACAGTCAATAATGCAGAGCCTCGACAATCTTTCTTACAATATTTACAAGTAAACAACTTCTTCGGTTTAAGTTGTCCGGCATGTGCTCGTAAATGATCTCTTAAGTTATCCTTTCGTGCAAACAATTTCTCACAGACCTGTTTAATCAAAACATTACCAATCTGATTAATAAATCATTAAAATATTTACCTGGCACTGGAAGGCATTTCGAGGGCCTCCATCGCAACCAGTTTGAGCAACATGCCGATCCAAATGATACTTTCGTGTAAATTCACGCTTGCACTGCTTACAAGAGTACAATTTATTAAAAGGATGCATTTGCAGGTGCTGTATAAGCAGTGATTTACTATTAAATTTTTCTGGACAATCCAAACACCTCCAAATACCATCTTGATTGTGTTCTAAACTTTTGTGTCTCTCCCGAACGGTTGTCGTTGTAAATAGTTTCTCACACAACTCACACTTGAAATCACCCGTCTAAAACAATTAAAATGAGTAATTCAATGTTTGATTAAAGCAATTTTTATTTACAGTGTGAGCTGAGTCAACAGGTTCCCCACAACATAAGCACAATTCGAACGCAAGAGGATCATCCTGCTCTTCTTCGGGAGATGGATGAGACATAAGGATATGCCTTCGTAAACCCTTAAATTACATCATTAATAAATAAATTAGTATTTATAACAAATCAGTACATACCACAGCAGTATTAAATGTCCTCTCACAAAGCTCACAATAATTAACAGATAATGTACTTTTTAGTTTCTTAAGTGGAACTTTATAATCTGGATCTTCTGCAGAATCTGTTTCTTCCATATATATCTCTTCATTCTCGTTGTTTTCATTATAAATCGAATCACTTGTAGACTCAGTCATCATTTCAGAATTTTCATCTAAATACACTTCATCCTCTTCTTCATGCTCTTCCTCCTCCTCAATTTCTTCTTCTCCTGCCTCATCGTCTTGCAATACCACAAACGTTGTATAACTATCATCTTCTACATACTCAGATTCGATAACTTCTTGATTTTCTCTGTAAAAAAATGTAAAGCAATATAAGTATAAATACACACACACACACATACACACATACCTTAATTGGGCTTCTTGTTCAGCTATTATGCGTTCAATCGTACTAATCTCTAAATTTCCATCAGAATTTTCTGCTAGTTCTACATTTTGCAGCACTATATGTTCGTCTTCAACCTGTTCGATTATAGTCATATTTTTTAGAAGCGTTGTTTTATCAATCATCAATCGACTTGACCCTGCTTTGTTTTCACGTACTTCCATTTCACTTTTTTCTTCAGTCATGCTTTATATTTGTGTTTATTCTACAAAGATATCAGTTATTTATATTTAATTTTACTTCACACAATGATATCTCACTTAAAATAACATAATTAATTAAAATACTCTCCAATGAATAAAGGTACATATAAAACCAAACATTCTTTTAAATGCCTTTTGTACAACATAACTTACAGGGTGTCTCTAATAAACAAATTGAGTTATTGAAATTCAATGTGAAAACAAATATCAAAGCTACGGTTAATCAGCTGTTGCTTTTTTCTTTTTAGTAAGACTGAATTGTTAGTACAAGCACATTTAAATTAATAATTCAAACATTTTGTGGAGGTTGATCTTCCTGTTATCTTAGCTATTAATTATATAGGTTAAATAACCTCATAAGAATAGATTTTGTTGCTTACTTTCATTATGTACCTACAAGTTCAATAATTATGAAGGACTTCCGATTTCCCGTAAAATACATTACTACGTGTACTACCGAGTTAACTTCAACTAGTATTATCGGAGCCCCATTACTTTAGATAACTAATTACACTTTAGTATGGATGTATATTAATATTTCGGGTGTTATTATAGGAATAATGATTTACTTACGCCCCTACAACGCCGTCAACCGTTTCATCACGTATATAAACAAAATGGAGGATGGACTAGTTTTCAGGCGCGGCCAACATTTACTTTCTAACCTCACCGCGCATGTCTAACTGTAAATAATAAATGTCATGTGAACTTGTTGCTTAGTTACCAAGTGACAACAAATGTCATTCTTATTATCAATTTTGGGAAATACTAATTTAATCTATTTTTAGGAAAATGTCGACCGATATCGAAGACGAAGTTATACAAAACACTCAAAAGATCTTAGCAGGTTATATTAAAAAACCACCACTAACAGATAAGCTGCTGCGTAAGCCACCATTTCGATTCTTACATGATATTGTAACTAACATCATAAAAGAGACTGGATTCTTGAAGGGCTTGTACAGCCAAAGAGAATTGGTATCGGAGAATGTTAAAGATAAAGATGACAAAATTGCTTTTCTTAATAAACTTATCGATGCAACCAGTTTGTATATCAAATCACACTTATTTATAACACTTATTTTATTCAATTTCAGAAAAAATCACAGGAATAGGTCTTAAAGTACGTTCGTCTAAGATAATAGCAGGTTTAGAACCCACTGAAACTAATTTGTTGCTCCAAGCAATAGGAACGGCTTTGGAAAAGAAATTGGATAGCTCGCAGTACGTGGCCGAACTAAAACCTGAGAAAAAAACTAAAGTGCGAACCTCTGACAAAAAAACAAAAACAGAGTTGAGTAAGGAAAAGAAAGACAACAAAAGTGCTAATAATGTTACAGATAAAAATAAATCTACTTTAATTCCTAGAACTAAGAATTCAACCGTAAAAGTACCTTCTGATAAAGGCAAAACTTCAAAGCCGCCGTCGTCGAGAGACTCGAAAGAAGGTTTAGAAAAATCAAAGACTAAGACGCAAAGCAAAACATCAAAAACTAAGCTTACACCGAAAGAAAGCTCAAGAGAAATCGAAAATACTGAAAGCAAAGAAAAAATCGATTTAATTCCGATTGAATCTAAAAGTACAACCGATATTCAATCTCTCAAGGGCGATGAAGGGGCCGAAGTAAGCTCTAATGAAGGCGGGACCCCCAAGGAAGAGGAACCTAAAACAGAAGCACTCGAAGAAACGGAAATTAAGATAAAAAAAGACAGAATTAAATCTGCACGACCACGATCAAGTTTAAGGGTGGAAAAACCTATAATAACAGAAACTTTGGAAGCTTCAGAAGTAGAAAAACAAAATACTAATGAAACTAGGTTAAATACACCACAACTCGATGAAAATACGCCACTCAAAGCAGAACCAAATCTGGAGAAACCATTAAGTTTGAGTATGTAGTAAATTTTAGTGTAACACTAAATTTAATTATTAATTTACAGTAAGACCAAGGAGTTCCCTACGCCCTCCGAGCGTTCGTCCTTCGAGTGCTCGACCAGCAGCTCCGAGGCTTCGAAATGACATCGTACTTCCCGAAGGAGAAATCATCCCATTGGGAAAAGTAAATGTAATCGTTGAAAATTACAACAGCAAAGAAAACGACGAAGAAGAAACAGTTACAATTCAAACTATTGCAGAACCTGAATTTCAACCAGTTCCGGCCATACAATTGCCCACCGACAAAGGACATTTAGTCGAGCAAATTTTAGAACAAATACAAAAGGATGACGTTATAGAACCTATTGCGAAGCCTACGGTTGATATCGAATGGGAACAAGACGGTTTGTTGATAGTTCATTAAAAACTTGAACAAAATTAAATTATGTCTTTAGGTCTTCGAAATCGAAATGCCACATCGAAGGAGATCGAACAACTAAAATCAGCCATTCAAACGCTGACACGAACAGCTAATCCTTTGGGAAAGCTCATAAATTATTTACACGAAGACATAGAAGCAATGCATACAGAATTAGACATGTGGAATAATTCAACGAGGCAAATTATGGTTGAAATTGCCAACCAAAAAAGGTACCAATCATTTCCTAAACTGATTAATAATTAATTTACTTATTTTTAGAATAAGCGACGAATCAAACAAACCTCTGCAAGAGAGGCTTAAGGAAATCGAGGAAAACATTTTAAATTACCAACAACAGATTGTTTCGGCTTATGGAACCATCATACAAAATGAAAATCGTATAAAAGCACTTATAATCAAATAATTTTTACCTTTTGCATGCCTAAAAAAGAATGAATATGGCGTTTGAACAACAATTTTGGTTAAATGACAAATCGAAATGCTCGAAGTGCCTTATTTGAATTTGATTGGGTCAAAAAAATTATTTTATCTCTAAATCACATTTATAACACTGCATATAGACTGTTATTTAGCATATAAAAACTAGAGGATATGTTAATTTACAATTATACCATAATACTATTATGCATATACGTACATTCAGTAGCTGATTATTTAGAAATGGACACTTTATTACAGCGGCGTACTTTACTAACTATTGCATAAATATTTATTTAATATCATTACAAGTATACCTTTAATATAATTTCTTCAGAAATTAAATTTTTGTGTGTTGTATAAAAATAGTAGAAATTCTCTAAAAATTTCATTATCGATTAGTCAAATGTGTTTCTCCAAAGTCTTTGATATATCAAGGTCAAAAATTAATTTCAGAGTACTAAAACTTAACCAAATCCGTTGTAGTGCTTTTAAATCTAATTTGATCATTCCTTAAAATTAAGTACATTTTATTGCAACAATTCCAGTTTCAGGAATTAATGTAACAAGTCTTTAAATCAAGCAACACAGATATAAACCAAAGATAAAATTTTAGATTTTCTTCAACCATAATCAGAAAGTAATATCACACAAGCAAAATAAACGTCTTATTATGACTTCAACTAAACTATGATGTAAATAAAATGTGAAAAATAATATAATACGTGTACATATAATACATATTATATTTTTCAACAAATCGATAAACTATTACTATTCAATATCTTTACATTATAATAAGATATTCAAAAAATAGAATCTGTCCCTATAAGAAAAATTAACTTATTTTAATCCTTAAAAAAAAGCTCAATGGTCAACTACTTTTATAATAACATTTATTATACGAAAATGACTCGTTCCTAACTGTTTAATTTAACAAAAATAAAAAATATTGCTCAACTCTAATCGATCAGTTAAATAGAAAAATTAAAGCAATCCCATAAGTTAGACAGTACGTAGAGGCTCACCTGTGAAGAGAACTATAGTTCGAACAGTTCATCCTGTTGTTTCTCTAGTCGTTGTAAGGAAGAACGTAATTTACGTCCACTGGACATGACAACTGTTTGAGGAGTTGTCGAAGAATCGACCGAAACACTATTATTATTTATTAATTGTTTTCTTCTAGACGATGCTGATTTTTTTCTTTCCGTAGTATAATCACAATCTAATTTAGAAGCAAACCTAAAATTTACTTAATAAAAGATGCATTCTTATAAACTTAAAACAAAAGTACGTACTCACTGTTACCACGAGATCTATTAACTACTTCTTTTGTGCTAGCTATAGATGAATCAATCTTATCGAGAAAATTAGAAACATTATCAAAATCATCCCCTAGGCTATTAGGAGAAGTAATTTCTGAATGATTGTTCGAATCGGCAGTCTCTATGTTTGGAGTAAAGTTACTATTATCAGGTAAAGGAATCATAAGGTGCTCTCTTAAAAATAAACTATCTGATGCCCATAATCGATTTGTTCGTCTTATTTGTTCCATCTAAAAAAGATATATAAAAACAGGGCTTAGAGCTAATTAAATTAAAACTTACGGTTACTCCATATTTTAAAGCTATTCCTTGTAGGGTATCAGAGCTACTAATCACATGTTTATAATAATTATGATTTCTTGTCACGTGTCTACTGGTACTACCATATTTTTTTAAAGATCTTGCAGAGTCTCTTATCGACAACTTCTCATATGAACTAAGATCTTCCATTATCAGTGATCGTGCTTGCTAGAAACGTTTTTCTCGAGATGTACACTAAATTTGCATAAAATAATCATTTACAATGGTGCTAGCTAAAATAAGCTAAATTAAATTCGCACATTCTAATGAGGAAATTAGAAAGTACCATTATTAAAAATCTGCACATAAATATTTCTGTGTGTGTCGTGTATTATGTAAAAGCTTGATGTTTACTGCGTACATACAACTTAAATATCAGGAATTTCATAACACGAAATTTATTAAACGGTTTATCTTGATATGAAGAGTAAAACAGCGATAACTGATGGAACTTTACTTAAAGATAAATTAACCTATAATACGTTGGTGGATATTTTTATAACATAAGCCATTAAACCAATCAGAAACAATCATTTTTAACAAAGCGGCAATTCAAACTGTTTTCCTCAATCACTATATTTTCAAAGCAATTTATTTAAAATTAGTGTTTAGGATTGGATTAATAGATTTAATATGTAAGTTAGTCAATAATTAAACTTGTACAAATTCCAAGTAAGAGTTTTCTTAGAAGAGAAATTGAGAGTATAACAACGGTAATTATCCACAAATATTTAAATTAATTGTTAATGTTTAAAGTGCACAGTCTATGTATGTAATTAATGTGTAATCTACAACCTATGCAAAATTATCACAAACTTTGTGTAACCACAAATTAAACATTTATATTTAAATTGCTTTTAAATAAGTTGAATCGATAAAGCAAATCGTATCTCACTTACAATTTAAGAAAATTACATAGAAATGATGTGTAGGTTCTTGTAGGAAGATTAAATTACAAATAATGTTTAGCCTTCGAGAGAATTATGGCTCTTTTAAAAAAAAACATTTAAGATTAAGTGCTGACAAAGTTGTTAAGTTACTTTGTAAGCCAGATACGACGGGATACAAATTCTAGAATTACACTTAATCTTAATTACAATTCACATTTCGCCTGCATATTTTGTGCTTCTTACAAGTTAAGTACGTCAGCATAAAAAAGGTACAAATGTAAGCATTTAGGAACAACCCACATAATATAACAAATGTTATACTTACAATAGTACGTTTATAAACATTTCATTTTGTTTAAAAATAAATATCATCAGTTACTCTTACTTTTTCATACTTAATTTTTATCACAATTTGTTACAACTGCTTTTTTGTAATATTTCTTATAAATTATTGAAAAGAAATTAACAAAATATCACCGAGGATATTTATGGCACTCCCCTTACTAAATAAATACTAACTCTCAATCCTTGCACATGAACCTAATATAAATAAGTCCTAAGAAAATCTTAATTGAAGATGAAGTATGAAAAGGTAAAAATAACTCTTCGTTCATTCCACGTTTTTCTTTAAATAAATAAATAAACAAGATTAACTTATTGCATCAAAGTATTGTGTATACACTAAACTAATATAACTAACGACCAGTGCATTAAAACCTTTGGCACAAATTAACAGCAAAAAATGAACAACCACAAAGATTTAAAAATGCCTCAATAAATTTGTATAATGTAACAATAATAAACTGTTATAATTCTTCTAAATTAATCAATTAATTAACAGGTTCGGTTTCTTTGTAACCTTCACTGTGCATCGTTCGACCAGCTAATTTCAGCATTACTTTGCTCTCCTGGTTGCCTTCGAGTATACTCATACCCACTCTTTCGCCTCTCTCCTGAGGAGTCGGAGGAGGCGACCCCAAGCCCCACACCTCCAAATGCCTATACTGAAATTCTTTCGAATACGACATTTGAGAGTAGCCCGAATAAGTTGTACAACTCTCACTCGTATGACCAACACCGTACTCCTGATCCAACCATAAACCACAATAACCGTGCTGGCCCCCCATTGCCTAAAAAAAATATAATTAATTCAGTTTAAAATAAAATTTAATCCAATTTCAAGGCAAAAAATTAATCATAGCAACCATTAAAAGTGAGAACGATTTAACTTACAAGACCGTTGGGCATGGTTTGTTGATGTAGATTTAAGTATTGAAAATGCTGGTTATATCCGGTTGAAGGAAACACTCTCATTCGAGGAGCAAGAGTGAACAAAAAGCTGCCATCGTCTCCATAAAATTTGGGTCCTAATGACCAGCTTGCCGGAGCAAAGCCACCGAACATGTGTCCGTTTCTATCTTCTACAACCAAAACTGATGGTCCCTGATCCATTATTCGCCCTTAAAATTGTATCACATAACCAAAATCGTAGATAAAACTAAATTATTTACCTATCAAAGTAGAAAAAGATTCTCCATGTATTTCTGAAGAAAATAGAAATCTCCATTCCACCTGATATTGTTGGGGCAAATGGGCATTAATAAAGACTAACTGATTGAGATCGAGCAGGCTAGGGTATGATGGAATTAAATCTAATCCTCTACAGAATGGTACGAGACTGCGATCCTTTCTCTCATCTACAGATGGAGGTTCTTCGCTAGGATAATGTGCTACATTTGTGCGTTCACTTTGAATTGATTTTTCTCGATGTGAAATACTATACAGATGGGTGAAAACGAACAAGAGCAACTGCCCAAACACAGTGGAGCCTTGCAACCACACTTCTAGGGCTCGTCGCGTAATGCAGTCGCCCGTTGCTAATTGATAAGTTAAACTTTCTGCTAATCTTTGTACACTTTGTGGTGAAATAAAGCAACCTCTGGAATGCCAACTTTTAAACTGTTTTGTATTTGCTAGTTTTTGTATTTTCATGTAGGACGAAACAATGCTCTCCACATACTGAAAATTAAATGCTCAACATCAAAATCTAAAGATGGATACGAACAAATCACCTCTTTAACTAATATGTATGGGACATCTTCGCTGTCCGAGTCACCTCGACCTAAAGATTGCAGTAAAACTTTTAGTTTCTCGTCGACTGTGCCACGTGTGCAATATACAAATAATTCTGCAAATCTTTCCAAGTCAACAATCTGTGATCTTGTGTCACCGTTTCCAAATAAGTAATTGTTGATGTATTGCAATAAGCGGGCGTCCATTTGAGACCCCCATAGTTTCTATAATAAAATTAATTAATGTACAACGTGTTGAGGTCACATAAAACATAGCTAACAAATGCTAATTACTTATGTAAGCTACAATGTGATTGTTAGTAATGTAATAATTGAGACACGATAGAAGACTTTTGTATAAAAAAAAACACATACCGTCAATTCGTCTTCTTTTATTCTTTCAGAGTTTTTACTTGCTAATCGAAATGAATTGCTTACGATGACTTGTTCATCTTTAGATAAAAATGAGCACTTTGCAGCTAATCTTTTGCTACTGTTCAGTCCCATGTTCTGGAAATGTTTAATAATAAACAATCACGTATCTTGACAATAATTTTTAAACAGATTCTTACCAGATGTAGTACTAATCCTGCTATTATACATTTAGTAGTTATATATACATTTGTAATTGAGGAATATTGATATTTACATTTTAAAGGTAGCAAACATATGATTGTAATAAGCTATGTGGACAGTCGTCTATCTTTGTCTCTCATAATGCCATCTCCTTTTATTCATGCGTCAATCCCCAAATAATTTATTTAAGTATACAGACTTCGTTTATTATTAAAATCTAATCTAAAATAAATCCTAATGTACTTCTAAAATAATTTGGCATTTCCAAAATCGTAGGTTAAATCAATGTAAATTAAAAACAAGTGAATTTGATTATTATTTTTACCCCATTGCCTTTTTTCCCATTGGATCAAATTTGAATTTTTTATAAAAAGAACGTAATTGTTCTAAATTGACAAAAAGGGCGGTTTATTTCAAATTAAAAACAATAATACTCTAAATGGAGTAGACTATATATATTTCTTTGTTAAAAATGATTAAAAAATATTGCAAAAACAAGAGATAACTTTAATTAAAAATTTATGCAATGGGATCGATTTGATCTAAAGACAAGTTGATGTAACCAACTTACGCTGGTAAAAGAATAATTCGCCATATTGCAGAAAATATTGCTTTGTTTAATATTTATGATGTGCTGGTGTACTTTGTGCTTTTACAAAATTATTTGAATTGTAAGAACACTTTCAGATTATACCTTAAGTTTCTGAATAAAACTGCTGCAAGTTTGTTTACATTACTGATCTTTACATTATGATTATTTTAGATGTGAAACCCCCTCAGTGATGCTCTTCATGTAGGACTTAGGGCTTAAAAATGGATAATGTAATGGAAGAAGACATGCAACATACTGACACTGTTCTAGTGCAGATGCCCCATAATGGATTGATCGAAATTAATGTCATATGTCGACTCTGTGCCAATCCTAACGAAAGAATCATCGGTATATACAGCGAGGAAGGAATTTCTAACAATTTAGCAACTAAGATGAATAATTATTTACCTGTCAAAGTCTCGGAGAATGATAGCTTGCCTCTGCAGTGTTGCTGGAGCTGTGCTTCCACTGTTCTGGCCTGGCACGAGCTGGTAGTAGCCAGTGTTGAAGCGGATCGTAGACTACGAGAGTTACACAACATCAACGAGAAAGACAGCTCGAGTAGTGATATTTATTCATGCATGGACGAAAGCAATTCACCAGAGGAACCCGAAAATAAGTAAGTTTATCTTAATCGTTAACCCAGAGGTATTTTGATTTAAATTAACTACTCTCGTTTATTATTTATTAGTTACTTAAGTATAATGTTTGATGAATTTTGTGCTTGGTAGAAAGCAACAGACTTGCACCACACTGCATCTGTTAGAAATAATCTGTAGAAATAATCGGGTTTATGTTCGCAGGTCAGAGCACAAGTCAGCTGCTGCAAGTCTGAATGTTTTCTGTCAAGAGGCAACAAGTCCTACCAAATCGGTTAAATTAACCAAAAAGAAACGCATAACGTTGCCATATAACATAACGCAGCTTGGCGAAGTGAAAAGGGAGGACTGGATACAGTGCGATGTCATCACCGATGAGTCCCTTCAAAAGTACATCGAAACCATACAAAATCCTTTTGTCGACACTGTTAACACAACCATTCACAAAATAATCAGGAACGAGACGGAGAGCGAGCCATTAAATAAATCTAAAAGCAAAAAGAATAATGAAGACGAAGATCCTGACGATAAAAAAGTCTTCGTTGTAAGTCCCAGCATAGAAAACTCTTTAGTTTTAACGGAAGACATTAAGGCTTCTGAATTGGCAGAAGAAGATAAGCATGACACGTCAGAAGATTATAATTTTGCTTGTCAGTATTGCTCGTTGTTATTTGTAAAAGAAGATGAGATTATAAATCATGTCAAAGTGGAGCATCCCGATAAGGACCTAGATTTTATAAATGGGAACTCGAAGGAGCTCAGTAAGAAGGAACGTCGTAAAAATACAAAATTAGATCACGACATAGTTAATGCAGCTAAGGTAGTGGTCGAAGGACGAATTTATTACAATTGTAAGATTTGTGGGAAGAGTTTGCACTCACCATACACTTACATTTGGCACATGAGAATCCACACAGGGGAGCGGCCCTACGTGTGCGACCTGTGCGGCAAACAGTTTAGGGTTTCTCAGGGCTTGGTTCGACATCTCAGAGAAACCCACGAGGGGATCAAAAATTTCGGCTGTGACTTGTGCGGAAGGATGTTTGCGACTCGGAGGAATGTCGAAGAGCATAGGAGAATTCACACTAATGAAAGGCCCTACATTTGCGACCTTTGTGGGAAGAGTTTTAAACAGAAGGCGTCTCTTTTTGTGCATAATCGTTCACACACAGATTCTTTTCCTTTTAGGTGTAGTTATTGCAATCAGGGTTTTCGCACGAGGCCGCCTTTATTGATACATGTTACGAGGCACACGGGGGAGAAGCCGTATCCTTGCGATGTGTGCGGGCGTTGCTTTAGGATTAAGTATGAATTGAAAAGACATAAACTAATTCATTCGGAAGAGAAGCCGTTTTCTTGCAGTGAGTGCGGACTCAGTTTTAGACAGAAGAGATATCTGAGGAACCATAATAAAATTAATCACGAACGAATGGCGTCGTAAAAGCTGGGAACTTGTTTAAATGAGGGCGAGAGAAACGCAAAAAAGACTTGTAAAAATTATATTTTTTGATAGATAGCATTAAATATGAACTGTGAGTCCTTAGGGATTAGTCGTGGGGTGTTTGAAGAACATCGACAGATTAATTAAATTAAAATTCAGGTGCCAATTGTTGGCTGTTTAAGAATTTTATTAAAAGATTGTACAAAATTTTATTATTTAGTTTTAATCATACCAAAAAAGTGAAGGTTTTTAATCGGAAATTTAAATTAATAATGGTTTTATTGTAATTTTAATGAAAAAGTGGATCTGTCGTTATTTTATGAACACTCCGTTTCGGAACGAAGTCTGCTTATGTGTTTTTTTAATTAGCTAAAATTAAGTGAAATAATAAGAATATAAATGTGAAAAATGTGTGTCAAATATTGATGTTGTTTATTCTGAATCTCGGCAGCTAATCTTGAATATTTCTATGGAATAAACTGTTTATAAACACTCAGAAGTTTACAAAAGACAACAGCTTTATATAATTGGTTAAGGAAAATTTGTGATTGTAATTATTTTAAAATAGCATAGGCTTTAAAAATTAATTTTCTAAGGGTTATTTGATATAATCACAAATTCAGTTACAAAGGGCATTTAAAACTTCAAAATTTATTCTAGTTTACAGTTTTGTATGTCTTTTTGAGATTTTAATGATTTTATATTGATAATTGCATCCAGTGGAACGATTTTAAAATGTAAACTGAAGTAATATGTGGTCTCATCAAATAGCTCTAATAATACACTATTAAAATGTTGCAAAATTAATAACTAACCCAAATTTATTATTAAAGATTAATTTTGTTTTTTAGTTTTTGAATTAATTTAATTATTTATCGCGAATTTGAAGATTTCAAATTACAATTTTTAAAATGAATAGTTCTATCGCCATCTAACATTTTAAGATTGAACTATTTCAAATTTAAATTGCAATAAACATGAAAAATCTTTACTACTTTAATTATTTGTGCAAAACACAACAGATAATTGATTTACATTGGCCTCAGAGGACAATATAAAAATGAAAATATCTTTTATTAAAATTAGAAAACATTTATTTATTAATTACAAGATTTTCTTTATAAATCAACATGCAGATTGTTCATCGGGTACTTAGTTTGCAATCCACTCACTGGAGATTGTGGAAAGAGAAATAAGACTTTTAAGAACTGCCACAACTTCCAGAAATACTATTTTATTTTAATTATCTTAATTAAAAATGTTGAAGAAATTCTTCAGCTTACATCGGCTAACAACATTGGGTTCGATTACAGAATGTTTAGGCTCTTTACTCTGATTCCCATGTGGTCCTTCTGGTCCCTAGTTTTGCTTCTGGTAGTTATTATATTATAGTAGAAAGTAATATTGTTTGGGGCCACCTATCGACCAGGACCCGGTGCATCTATACCTGTAGTTACCGACCCCCAACAAGTCCTTTTAGTTTGATTCCAAACAAAGCCCTGTAATCAACACTTTAGACTAATTTTATTTAGAACTTTAATAAAACATCAATTTTTTCAGATATGCAAACGATCTGTCAGTGTCTTCAGCTCCGATCCAAGCTACAATAAAAGAAGAACCCCAAAACGAGGACACAAAGTTAAAAATTGAAAAGTACCACTATTGTGCTGAATGCAACATCACTTTTGAAACCAACAAGTTATTAGTCAAACACCAAGCCAAAAAACATGGAATTGCAGGAAATTCAGACGACGAATCTTCTACATTTTGTGAACCTTGCAACTTGACTTTTGAGAGCCATTACAGCTTGCTGGAGCACACTAAATTAGAACATCCTAGTAGCAACGATCCCCCAAAGAGAAGACGAAGGGTTGATATCGTCTACGACATCTTCTGCGATGTGTGCAGCACAGGCTTTACGAGGCTTGTGGACATGAAAAAGCATCGCGAGAGGAAGCACCCCGAAGCCGATCCCTATAAGCCCCTTGTAAAAAAAGAAATTAAACAAATTGGTGACTCGATTATTTGCATTGAGTGTGGTAGTTCCTTTACTAAAAAAATAGAGTTTAACGATCATATGAAAAAACAACACAATCGAGTCATTCGTAGATTTAGGCGAAACAGAAGTGAGATTACAGCTCAGTTTTTTTGTGATATATGTGGGAAGGGCTTTACTCGAAAATACGATATGGAAAAACATAGAAAAACTAAGCACCCCACCGATACTCTCAAACCTGAAGAAAAACTCTCTCAGAAGCAACGAAACGTTCAGTTACTGAAAAGATGCCAAGTACCAGGCGATAACAACACAACTTATTACAAATGTGAGATTTGTAGTCGATTATTTAAAAAATCATATAACTTGGTGAAGCACATGAGTATACACACGGGAGCTCGGGACTACTTTTGTCATATCTGTGGGAAGAACTTCCGAGTCTCGAATGGCCTCTATCGACATATCAGCGAGCACCACTACGGCATTAAAAAGCACCCCTGTGAAATCTGTGGGAAGTTCTTTGCTACGACTGCAACTCGGGACGACCACCGGAACATCCACACCGACACAAGACCTTTCATTTGTGATATTTGTGGGAAGGCGTTTAGGCAAAAGGCATCCCTGCATGTCCACAAACTTTTCCATAGTAATAATTTCAGATTTACTTGTAATATTTGCGGGAAGAAGTATCGCAGATCGACCGAATTAAAGATACACTCTTGGCTGCACACGGGACATAAACCGCACCAGTGTCACCTCTGCGAGGCTCGATTCAGATTGAGGCAAGACTTAAAAAGGCACATTAAAATTCATAATAAATTAACTGAATGCATTTGTCACGAATGCGGTTCCGTGTTTAGCCAAGAAAAATATTTAAATAATCACAAAAAAATACATGTCGTTAAAGGACCTTTGGCTTTAGTCATGGCCCCACTTCCTCCTTTGTAAATTATTACCTATTAGATATTTATTTTGAAACCTAAATTATTTCTATAATAAAAATGATTTCATTTTCTTGTTTGATTAATAAATTAAAGTGGGCATAAGGGATTTAATAAAAAAAAATGTCCTTTAAATAAAATTCAATTAAATTAAAAAAACATAGATATAAAATGACTACTTTGCTACGAACACAATTTAAATTTGGAAGTCCCAGAATTTTAGTTAATAGAGTCACCAAAGTTCGAATCGGAGACCCCATATTTAAATTGTGCTACCAAATCACTGCGTCTAAAATTGATAACGGTTTTTCTTTTTTTTTCAATTAGAATATATCACAATTTTTTAGTACTTATATAACTGATAAATTGTATGATGTATCAGCAATGAAATATGTAATATAGCATATACAAGCAAACATGGATAACGTAAGGTGCTTAACACTAATCACTCTGAACTCTGTGCTGGTTGAGTACTCGTAGTGGATTCCCTTCCTAAAGAGCTACCTGGCGATTCGCCATTTTCATTAATAAGCCTTTGCCTTTCTCGATACATGGAAACCCTAATATTTTCTAATTGATGGTAACGACACAACTTTAAGAGAGCAAACACGCTTAGACCAACCCAAATGGCAAAGGACGCCCACACGCCAAACTGAAAACAAGGAAATAAATTACTTCTGAGTACTTTAATCGAGTTATAAGTTATGTACTTGAGCAGTTGCTAATTCTATATAAAAGCCTGCTGTATCAATACCATCGTGTATATCAATTGCTTGTCCGGCCGCCGATTCACACCTTTAAACAAATTAATCAAATAATTGTTTTTATTTAGCTTATTGAAAACTTACGAAGGAAATCTTTGGGTCATATTTTGACACCACACCAACAAACCTAATGTAATCGTTAAAGCTGCAATGATGGTCATTCCACAAACAATTATACTAGAAACAACATCGATAAATGCTGATAAAAAACTGCTATCCAATCCTTTATATAAAAGCACTGATAGTCTAAAACATATAAGCGATATTACTACCCAATACACATACAATGAGATTCTTACCGATAGATTTGTATTAAAGACAATAAAAATAAAGTGACACCGACAAATATCGTATAATTACAATAGGCCTGCGAACTCCAACTGACATTAAATTGTCCATCAGTTTCTTGCCACATTCCAGTTGAAAACAACAAACAATGTCCTCTGCAAGTAAATATTTATTTAATAGTCACATATTATTGATGTAAAGTCTAACCTAAATTCATCTTGATGTAAACTCATAGGCACAATAATACATAACGATAAAATTAGAGCTATCACATATCCTGCTATTTGGCTAAGCAATAAAACATTGCTTAGTGCCATTTTAAAACCAAAACTATTATTTTTGCTTAGAGAAAAATGATTTTCTTCACATTTACGTTTCTTTTCCTTGACATTTACATTGTTGATAACATTCAAGAGCACCAATCTATTTCATTTACCGTAATATCTCAATACCAACTTAATATTGGGTAAGGTTGTATCCCTAATTTTAAATCTTATTACAGACTAGCTTTCACTCGCGGCTAAGTTTGTATCCTACAAAAACCGTGCACTATTCCAGAATATCAAGTATCTTGTGTGTTATTTCAAGACCTAAGAAACCTTCATACTGAATTTAATTAAAATCGATTCAGCCGTTTTATTATGAGGAGATAATTACCGAATTACATTTCAATTAACTGATGACTTCGCGGCGCCGCCAGGCGGCGACTACTTAAGTAGTCGTCGGCCGTGACTAGTTTATTTACTTCGAGAACTATGAAACAATAACTGGGCACAGTTCTGTATTTGCATATTTATCGCTGTTTGTGTTATTCAATTAGGATTTTATCCGTTGTAAGGTAAGGATATAGATAATTTTACTTTTCATCTTGAACTCTTGAGTTGAACTTAAATCTAACCTCAAAATAATCTTCTTTATTCTATTTTTTTTTTGTTTTATGATTCGGGTTGCAGTAAGCAGACAAATAATTACTTATTGTTATTATTTTGTGCAAATATGGAGCCATTGTCAGCTGTATTGAAACCATATAAGGGCACGGTGGGAGCTGTTGCTAGTGTGGTTACGATCGGACAATTCTTTTCTGGGGCTCTTATATGTAAGGATATACATAGGAATAAAAGTACACATGGAATATCTTCTATGCCTTTTGTTGGAGGATTGGTGATGTAAGAGTTTTGATTAACACACTAATCAAATGCTGACCTTGCAAAAGTACTTTTCAATTAAAGCAAACGAATCTATATTGAATAAATGCTCTTTGCACTATTAATTTAAGTGTCTAATAACTGTTTGTTTTTTTAGAGGAGTGTTAATGCTGAAATATTCGCTAATGCTTGAAGATTCAGCTATGTTCATCGTCAATCTTGCCGCTGTAATTTTAAACATTCTTTATATTGCGTTTTACAATGCTTATTCTAGCAATAAGAGCGGAGAAATATATAAGCCTTCTATTTATGGCTTAGGATTAATTGTGGCCCTTTTTAGTTACATAAGTTGGGAACAAGACGACTTAGTCGAATATAGATTTGGTTTAATTATGACCGTGTTAATGCTTTTATTGATGGGCAGTCCATTAGTTGAAGTGGTATGATGCAATTATTAACACACTTTAGATTTATACAATTTGCTGACTTTTAGAATGAAATTATTAAACAAAAGGACGCCTCGAGCATACCATTCCCAATTACATTCATGGGAGCTATAGTTTCATTTCTATGGATGTTATACGGAATTATATTAATGAATGATTTTATGGTTGTAAGTGTCTGCAAAATGCAGTGGCCGTTTAAACTTATTTCCTGTTTGTAGATTCAAAATGTTTTGGGCCTAATTTTGTGCATAGTACAATTGGCATTGTATTGGAAATATCCAAAAATAGACATCGTTAAAGATGCTACCAAAAAACTTAAATAACACATCTAAACCTGATAGTATATGTAAATATTATATAATATTTTTAGTGAATTTTAAACAAAATTGTTATTAAAATTTATTTTATACAAATCGCTTTGTAATGTATTACAAAGCCCAATTAGAATTATTTCTAATGTTTTCCTCAGGTACAAAATAAGGAATTGTTCTTTCCATTACAGGAAATTTGGCATAAAGATGTTATAAGGACAGGAACAAATTTTAGATAAAATCTTTGTAAAACCGAAATTTAGTCACACCTCTCCTGTCCCAATTTTCTTTACGAAAAGAATTTATAGGTAATTAATTTTGAATAGTTTTGTATTTGAAAATTAAAAATAACACTAATCTAGTATCAGGAATACCAACAATATTACAAAAGTCACTAGGTTCTTGAAATTGTCGACCAATCAGAAGCTTCTTTCAAAACAAAAGTTGATTCAAACGAATTTCTATAAACCGTTATTTTGGCAGTTACAAGTGTGAAGTGTTACCTATCGTAGAACATATATTTTTACAAATTTATTTTAAGAAGTTAAATAATTGCAATACAAGATGTCAGAAGAAAGGTAAAAGACATAAATTAAGTTTCCTTTATATATATTTTATTACATAGCCCGGGAAAATTGATGATCTCAAAGGCTATTTTGATAACTCCTTAATCCATGTTGTATTTCTATAGACAATATACAAGATTGGTGTTTCATAGAACAAATCTTATATGGAAAACCTAAAAAACCAAGTTTTATTATAAGCTGTTTAGTCTTTGAAGGTTATCAATTTTGGGGGCCTGGGTTACTGTATTAATCAAAAGTTCCTATCAAATTTAATAGCTGTTATTGAATTTTAGAAATGAAGAATTTCTTAATGAGATGTTAGCATTAACGAAACAAAATGTTCTGACATGGCACAACATGGTTGAAAAGTTGAGCTCCAATGACGATCGTATAACTAAATGGAACGATATTCTAAAAAGAAACATAGAAGACGTATATAATGATATTTTTGCGGACGTATCTGATAATCAAGAAAAACTTTTAAACGGAATTGAACAACTGCTACAACGGTCCGAAGTATTATGCAAAAGTCTACACATTAAGATGCCAAATTATGGTTCCGACGTCCTAGGCTTATATGAGGAACAAGAAATTCTAATGAACATGATAGCTAAGTAAGTATTTTAAACAATAACGTGAGACATTTACAAAGGTTGCACTTCTTACAGATTTGAAGTTCAATTAGAAAAAAAGACAAAGGAAATTACAAAACTAATTGAAGAAGAACAAAATCTCTGTAAAGCATTGGGTTGCGAGCAGATGAAACTACAACTCTCGCCTCTTCCCACCGAGGATGTAATCGAAAAGTTTAAAACTCATTTAGAAATGTTGGAATCAGAGAAGTTCGATCGTGACGAAAAATACTTAAAAATTAAGTCTTCTATACTGGATATCGTTAACATTATCAACTATCGTCCACAGTTAGATTTTGAACGAACCGTTTTATCACACAACGACAGCCTATTTCTAGTCACGGAGGAAAACATGGAACGGTTGGAACAGTTCCATACAAAATTAGAAATGCAATATGATAAAATTAAAGAAACAATTGATATCTTAAAAGATAGATTGAAACGTCTTTGGGAAATTTTGTCGGAAGACATACAAAAGTGTAATGAATTTTTGGAAGAGAATGTTGGTGTGAATTACGATACTTTAAGAGCTTATGAAGACGAAGTTAAAAGATGCGAAGCTCTTAAATCTGCTAATATCGAGGTATATTTTGAGATATCTTTAGTTGTAGTTTTTAAAACAAACTCTAAACATCGCTATTATAGAACCTTTATTTTAATTGAGCATTTAACAAATTATTTTGAATTTTTAGAAATTCATCAAACAACTACGTGAGGAAATGGAGCTCCTATGGGATAAGTGCCATATGACTTGTGCGGAAAAAAAAACCTTTCAGTATTTCGAGGACAGCATCTACAATGAGGATTTATTAACGCTTCATGACCACGAAATACAAAGATTAAAAACTTTTTATAATAAAAATTGGTAATTGAAGTGTAAGTGAAAACTTGTTGGTTCTTTTCTTAACCTTTTAAATTTTAGCGAACTTTTCGAATTATTGGATAAAAGAAACGAACACTGGAAGAAGCTTGAAGAACTCGATCAACAGGCTTTGGCACCTGATCGATATAAAAACCGCGGGGGCCAACTGCTGTTAGAAGAAAAACAAAGAAATTTTCTTCGCAAAGGCATTCCTAAAATCGAGCAAAAACTCGTCGAATTATCCGAGAAATACGAAAGAGAAACTGGCAAAGTTTTCACTTCTTGGGGCAAAACTATCGGTAGCCTCATTGAGGACACTGCAGATAATTATATTTACGTAAGTTTGTTTGTTAAAACGTTTATTTTTCTTAATAATTTTGTTAAAAAGCACTCGCAACAGAGTTTTGGTTTCTCGGTGCATAAATACGGACCGGTACTTTTTAATTATGAATTAAATTCTTAATTGTGAATCGTGTTTCAAGTGGAGTAGTATATTTACATTAATTTTCTCTCTTTACATTCAATTTAGTTCAATTTTAACTAAAAACTAGTTAAATAATTTGAATTGTTTTTTCACACTTGCTCTTATGAGATTGTCCTATGTTCTCACTCCCTTCCACTCATTGCACTATAAGAAGAGTTTTTTTTTTAATATAACGCCGTATTCTTCTGATTGGAAATAAAACTATTATTTTTAAATAAGTATGCAAACAGATGATTTGCGAAAAACCTAGTTTGCAATTAATTGTTTCAATTTGTAGAAAAAGAAGATACAACTAAGTGCTCGCAAACAACAAAGAGATCAAACGATAACACCTGGCAAATCTATCCCAAGTTTATCAACCGCTGTTAGTAGTCAAAACTTAGCTTTCTTAACGCCTTCAACTTTAAAACAAATTTCTCAGAATTTGGGCGTCAGGCCGATCAAAAGCACCGTCAAAAGAAAGTTACTAACACCTATACCCAACGATGGAAAACGTTTGAAGGTGTTAGGTAATAATAATGGTAGGTAATCAATATTAAGGGAAATGTTTGTTTAATTTTATTTTATTATAAAAGTAAGTTTATTAATGTCGATTCCGTAAATAAATAAATCTTATTATTTGTTGTTTCAGTATCGAAGACGGCTCCTTGTAAAATCATAGTCACTGATCATTCACGGAAACAAAGCCGTTCAAGTTTAAAACATGGACATCGAATCAGAAGATACAGGCGTAATTCTCAAAAAAAAATTAATCGTTTAAGAAGAAGCACCACTATCGAAACCAGTACCGGTTACAGTGGTTTTGAAGTATGTAAAATAGTAGCATGAAGATATTTTTTTTAAATACTATTGCAGTTATACTTCTTTTGGTTTCTTCAGAGTGAAACTTTCAAAATGTTGTAGTTCTGCTGTCTTTGCGTTTTAGGTTCATTTTTGTAGCACTAAATTTTTCGTTAAAAAAATTATAGCGACGTTATTTGTGGACGGATCTTTAAAAACGATACGAATTCGGATTTGCCAGACTTTTTAGCTTCGGGTAGGCCCAAAAAACTATAGGCGTGCTATTTGAAATTTTTGAGAAAAACTGATTCGAATAGACCGAAGTGTAATTAATTTTTTCTAAATTTCGACTTTGAAAAAACGTAGCTCGGTTATTTGTAAACGGATCTTTAAAAACTTTTCAGATTATGATAGCCCGTTTATCTGAGCATAAGATCGGTGAAAAAAATTACCAGGGCCCAATGTTAAGTCTGGGAGAAAAACGCGTTCGAAGCTCTCAAAATGTAACTTTTGCTAAAATTTTGAATTTTCAAAATGCTGTAACTCCGCCGTATTGCAAATTTCGGCAAATCCTTTCATTTCTGCACGTTCCCAAACCCCACGTGTCGGAATCCGGTCCTAACTCAAAACCCCCAAAATCGGCCAAAATCGAGAAAAAACACCTTGCGTATTTTTGAGGAAAAAAAATTTTCGCTCATGGATTGGCTTTAAATTTTTACAGGACGTTCCTATAGACCCCAAACCGACATATCAAGGAGCCATTCTTCCCTGCTCCCCCTATCACATCGAAAATTTTCGAGAAAACTAAATAAATAAATAAAAATACACGTTGACTCGCAAAATCTAACGTAGCGCCGTCATTTTTAATCCGATCATTAAAAACGAACCAGATTTGGAATTCTGAGACATTTTTCTATAAGATACATGCAAAATCTGCATAGGGCGCAATGTTAATTTTTCGAGTAATTAAGGGTTGAAGTTTTATGTTCATATATGTAGCACTGAATTTTACGTTAAAAAAATTCTGGCGCCGTTATTTGTGGACGAATCTTTAAAAACGATACAAATTCGGATTCGTCACATCTTTTGACTTTGGATAGGCCCAAAAAACCATAGGCGTGCTATTTGAAATTTTCTAGAAGAAAGGCTTCGAAGAGACCAACGTGTAATTAATTTTTTCTAAATTTCCACTTTGAAAAATCATAGTTCGGTTATTTGTGAACGGATCTTTCAAAACTTTTCAGATTATGATAGCCCGTTTATCAGAGCATAAGACATTTTAAAAAAATACACAGGTTTTTTTGAATATAAAATCACAATGTAAGTTTTTGATTTCCAAGAGATAGATTTAATATAGGCAAATTCAATAAATGCGAACATGTGCGCATTCGAGCGAAAAGTGGCACATTTCCGAGCGAGGGATGCAAATGAAGCGCGACGCGGAGCGGCGCGCTTCATTTTCCCGAGATCGGAATGTGCCACTTTGAGCTCGAATGTGCACACTCGGTTTTAAGCACGATTCACAATAAAAAATAGACAAGAAATTAGTTAAATAATTTTAATCGTTCTATCGCACTCTTACTTATGAGATTATCGTATCTTTTCGCTCTCTCCCACTCATTGCTATAGTAAAAACACATTTTTTGAACATAAAATTGATATTTGTCAAACTAAATTAATTTTTTTGATTTTGAGAACAAAAAATACAATAAACAAATCTAATAAAAACGAAGATGTGCGCATTCGAGCGAAAAGTGGCACATTTCCGAGCGAGGGAGGCAAATGAAGCGCGACGCGGAGCGGCGCGCTTCATTTTCCCGAGATCGGAAATGTGCCACTTTGAGCTCGAATGTGCACACTCCGCTTTTCCCCACGACTAGCAAAAATCAAATTTACTTTAAGAAATATTTAAATAATTCTAAAACCTTAGCTGTGCTCTCAGAATTTCTTCTTGGACCTTAAATTATAAGTCGAAGCCTCTGTAACTCGAATTTTTTGGCGTCTCCCTTGCGATTCGACTTATCGAGGTTCTACTGTAAAAGTACTGTATAAGTTTTAATTATTGTGTATTTTTAGGATAGCATGCAGAACAAAACTAATTGCCGAAGCACAAGCGCTTTTGAGAATAGTGAGAATCGATCCCCTGACGCTTTACCTTTACCTCAAACTCCGGCTTGCTCGAGGACGCCCAAGCGCGCGCTACCAAGTCCCACAGGAAGAGCAGGATGCAGCAGAACTAATACCAGTCCACATCTTAAAACACCACGTCTAACAGCAGCTCCTTGCACAAAACTTGTATTTTATTGACATTCCTTCATGTTTTATTTACTTGATGTCGTATTAATTTTGGAGTATTTTTAGGATTAATACATGTATTTTTATACTCAAAAATGAGATGTTTCGTGTTTGCAATTGTCGCATACGGTTTCTGTAGTCAAACAGAGTTTGATGCATTGGTGCTGGCAGCTTATATGTTTAGTATAGGGTGCTTCGTATTTAAACGATTTGCCTCCTTTTGCGCTCCATTATGTAAATATTGTTAAAAAACTACGAGAAAAACGATTCTCACCAAATTTTATTTTTAAGTGGTTTGTAGTTGATTTAAAAATTGTTTCCATTCATTTAACATGAAAATTTACTCTTTTTTTTAATTATCTATATTTTTGCTGCATTTTATGCAGTTAAATCTTCTTTTCTTGGTCTTTAATGCAGTTGTTGTCAACTGCTCTCTGATCGGAGTTAAATGAATGAGAAAATGTTTACATCAACTACCGACCAAAAATTAAGGCCTGAAATTTGGTGAAAATTTTTTTTAGGAAGTTTTAAAACAATATTTCGCCAATGGAGCCCCAAAAATAATTAATAATAAATCGTTTAAAAACGAAGCACCCAAATGTATAGCCATATCTATTTAGGATACGTTTTATCTATAAGAAACACTTCGACGTCCATGACTGCTGAATTTAATTTATGTTTAATGGTTTTAATGCAGTCTTCGCAAAATATTTCGAAAATTGACTTTTTAAAATTTAATGTTGCGTAACGACTGCATTGTTTTTAGTTTTTCCTGACTGATTGTGCTATCCTTTTATTTAATGATTCATGTTCTTTTAACAGACAGATATGATTCACTTATCTCATCGAACTTCCCTGCCCGCTGAGACAGTCCTGAATAACAAAGCAAATAACGACGATGAAATATAAAAACCGTTCGTAGTTTATTAACGTTTAGATAGTCTCTAAGATGGATTTCGTTTTAAGTTCTTTTCTGATACTGTTAATTTGTTCTTTAAAGCGTTCTACATGTTTCAATTTAGATTTAAGTTTTGTGGAACTCATCGATATTGGTAGTGCATCGAAATATTTCGGTTATTCCGTTTTGTTACAAAAAGGAGATGTTTCAAGGTAAACACATATGTACTTAATCTGTGTATAAATAATCTAAGGTGATACTAATATAAATATTTAGGTTTCTAACAAAGCTCCTTTGAAATGTAGTTCTATGAGCAAATTTTGTCGATTATGTAATATAAAAGTTGGAGCTACGCTTTGGAATTATGTAATCCGTTTCCCAATCCAGATTCTTATTTCTGTAAACCTTAAGGGTCGATTTAATTTGTTTTTTAGTGTTCTAGTGGGTGCTCCTAAAGCCAATTCCACTTATGTAAATCATAGGAATATTAAAGAACCCGGTGTCTTATACAAATGTGATATCGGTGATAAAAATTGTAATCAATACGTAATCGATAGAGAAGGTAATACGTAATTAATTTAATTAATTGTTGTTATCAAACACATTTTAGGTAATACCGAATTTAGAGGAGGCGACAGTAGATTTAATTATAAAAACAAAAAGGATGGAAGTTTTTGGGAGCAACCATCGATGGTGGAGAGAACATCGGAGACCCAGTTTTTGTAAGCTATTCATTTTTATCCAAACAAAGGGCTTTTATTATTTTCTTTTAAGGTTTGCAGCCCCAAGTGGATCAACGACAGACTCGATAGGAACGGGCAACATTATTTAGTAAATGGCATGTGTTATCAACTCCGAAACTCTCGGAACTTGCAAGATCCTGCTGTTAAATTAATGCCTCTTTTGAATGCCGGTAATTAAGTTAGCTTACATTTTTTACTTAAGTCTAATGTGAGTTTTTTATTCTTAAGGAAAGCAAGGATACACCTTTGAATACGTTGTAAAATATTATTATGCGATGGGAGAAGTTGGAACATCGATGCTTTTTCTAAATGTGAGTTTTTAACTATTCTTTGCTATCTTATTATTTTATAATTTTTTTTGTAGGATACTAAAGAACTTCTTTTGGGTGCACCTGGTCTACTGAGTTGGAAAGGTATCAGTTTCAATTAAACATAATTAAACCACTATAAATCTTGTTATCGTAGGTTCTGTGGTACGATACAAAGCAACAAGTTCGGGTGGATTACAACCACAAAGACTAACCCGATTTAGAACTAAGAGACAAATAAACACTGCTGTTAACATTCCGAACCCTGTCTACATAAGTAGTTTAAAAGAAGAAAATACGTATTTTGGTGAGTTTTCGGTTTTGGCCATTAAAATAGTGTTTAACATGTAAAGACTTAGCTTATTAAACGCAATTTAATTTATTTTAGGATATGCCATATCTGCTGGACGATTTACCCGAAAATATCGTGATTTATGGTATGTCGCAGGAGCTCCCCGAGCTGAAGAATTGTACGGCTTAGTAAGTAACATAATTTCAGTTCAATTTACTTTTAGCACTTATTTCTTATATTTTTAGGTCATGCTCTACGAATTTGTGGGCTATGATGATTCAGATTTGTCGGTTCATAAGAAATTGGTCGGTGAACAAATGGGAGCATACTTCGGAGCTTCAGTATTGTGTGTCGATGTGACATTAAACCTGGTGTCCGATTTACTAATAGGAGCCCCTTCTTATTTCATTGACTCTTGGGACGAAGGCTGTGTTTATTTCTATAAAAACGACGGACAGGTAATTGTAATATAGAAGTCTTATTTTAAATTATAGGTTGGCAAAAATCGAAGAACTTCTACAAAATAGGAGTTTAGTCAATTTAAAATAAGTACTGTTGCGTTTATGATATAAATTCTGATTTTTTAGGGTAACTTTGATAAGCCCATAAAGATACTCGGAAGTAAACAGGTGGGAGCTCGATTTGGAACATCTTTATCTAACATCGGTGACATTAATCATGACTCTTATCCTGGTAATACCACATATTAATAAGGAAAAAGATTTTAATTCGGTTATGTTTAGACATTGCAATATCGGCACCGTACGAAGACAACCAAGGAGCTGTTTACATTTATTTGGGAGGCAAGAACGGTTTGACCAACGAATATAGTCAAAAGATCTTAGCCAAAACAATCAACGGTGTCCTCAATGGCTTCGGTTTCAGCATATCGAAAGGGGTGGACATCGATAAAAACCTATACAACGGTTACTCACATTTTGTAATTAATTAAGTGCGTAATTTTATTTAAAATAATTTTAGACATAGCTGTTGGGGCTTACAAATCGGGACAAGTGGTCATCATCAAATCTCGACCTGTAATTAAATACTTTGGACGCATCACGTCGGGGGTAAAAGAATTATCTGTGGACACCAAGAAATTTACTGTTACTTACTGTTTGAATTTTACTTCGAGCACGGGTAATGTTAACGCTGTTGATACATTAATCCAAATCGCAATGGATCCCAGAACGAGCAATAATAACAATATTTTTGAACTAGCTAAACTTACTAAAGACGTCAACCATTGTAAGAATATTGAAATTGTGTTAAGAGTGAGTAGAAATAATTGTGTTGATTTTAATTTAGTAATTATTTAAATTTTTTAGGCTTCCGAAGGCGATTACATAAATCCTTTCAGAATTGAAATCACATACAAAATAATCGAAGGCAAACCAAAAGGTTTAATAAAACAATTAAGCTTCAATTGAATTAGCAATAAGAATTAATCTTGCAGAATTTTGTGGGACCTGTCCGGTGACCGATCCATCGGAGAGCAATTCAGTGGCATTGAACATACCATTTGCGAATGGATGTGGCAGTGATAACATTTGCCAGCCCGATTTATCAATATCCGCTAATTTTCAAGATAACTTGTATTTGTCTTCCTTTAATTATTGTGGATCGCGAGTAATTTAAAATCGTTGTAGGGAATCCATCGTGATCGGGGCCATCACCACCTTAGATTTAAATGTGCACATAGACAACGTGGGGGAGCCAGCTTATTTATGCCATTTCCATATGACGCTTCCGGAAAACATTGAAATCCTTCGGATCTCCAGCAAATGCGAGATCGAGGATAAAAACTTCGATTGTTTGGTTGCGGACGTCTTAAAACCCGATACTCATGTATTAACGCAAATCGTTTTCATTTTATTTATTTGTTAAGTATTTAATTTTTAGAAAACTCTGATGTTTGAGTTGGACGTGAAGAAACTAAGTCCGAACACCGAGAAAATTTCGTTAAATCTCACGGTCGATAGTAAAGGCGAAGAAGTGAACGTCGAAGATAATTCACTACTTTTGAATCTATCTTTAAAGTTAGAAAACAATGTGCAAATAACAGGGTAAGAATATTAGAACCATTTAACCCCTTGACATACAAAAAAAAACGAATTTGATGAGTCCGAAAAAACTATTAATTTGGCTCAACTTAACTGTTACGAGCATACACAAATAACATAAAATAAATAGTTAATAGTTTTAAAATATTTTGAAATATGTAGAGCGGTGTTTCCCAATCTTTTTTTAACATTCCCCACCTAAGTCATTCTAAAATTTTGATGCATATAATATATAACATATAAATATTTTTTATATTTAAAAATTGAATTATTTCATAAATGAAGTCTAATTACAACTTGTTCAAGACACAAGATTTAGGTTTTAGCAAGAAATCACTAGGAAATTATTAAGAAAAGAAACAATAAGTAAATTTTAAAAACATAAACTAAAAAATATTTTTATATCGATAGCTCGAATTTTTGATAACGCGAATTATTTTTAGTTTCTCTTCAACTTCGGCCTATCGAGGTTTGACTGTATTTAATTTTATAAATTTAATATTTCTGAACAATTAGATAATTTATTTATTGAGTTTTCTCCAATATTAATTTTATTTGCGTAAATTAATGATCTTCAAAGTTTTTGAAAAACCACAAATTCTGTATTTACTCTATTTGAGTTTTCTAAAATACATAATAATTTGTTCATCAAAATTTCCTTTTAAATTTACCGAATAAAGTTTTGTTTAATTGGGTTTTACAAGAAATTGGATAAATTAAAAATTCTAAAAGTTTTTAAAATATAAAAAATTTTTCAAGTATTTTTAGTTATTTTAGTTTCTAAACATATAATTTGTTCTTCGAGTTTACTTTATAATTTTCAAAAAGATTTAATTTTCAATTCATTAAGAAATATGTATTATTTCCAATTATTAATTTTATTTGCGTAAATTGACTAAATTAAAACACAAATCTGTATTTACCTTTTGGTTTTCTAACATTTACAAACTATATGTTATCATAATTCTTTTAAATTTGAATAAATTTTGATTTATTCATTTTTTATACCAAAAAGTTAAATTAAATTTCAAAGTTTTGAATAATTACAAATTTTCCGTATTAATTTATTCTAATTTGAGTTTCTAAAAATAAACATAATTTTTCCGAGATCGGAATGCCACTACTGATTGCACACTGGTTTTAAGCACGATTCACAATAAAAAATAGACTAGAAATTAGTTAAATAATTTTAATCGTTCTATCGCACCTTACTTAGAGATTATCGTATCTTTCGCTTTTTTGCTATAGTAAAACACATTTTGAACATAAAATTGATATAAGCGAAACTAAATTATTTTTTTTGATTTTGAGAACAAAAATGCAATAAACATATCTAATAAAAACGAAGAGGTGCGCGTTCGAGCGAAAAGTGGCACATTTTCCCGAGATCCGAAGTATGCCACTTTGAGCTCGAATGCGCACACTCGGCTTTAAGCACACTTTACAAGAATTAATTTATTCTCTGGACAATTCGCAATTAAATATTACAGAATTATATTAATAACAAAATTCCCAAATCGCCAATTTTGTGCCTTTTAACAAAATTATTGTTGAAAACGCACCTTTTTCGGAACATAAAATTGAATACAGTTCTTGACGTCTTAGAGACGTCAAAATCTAGAATGACAGCCTAAACGATTGACGTCTCCTAGACGTCATTGTATGTCAAGGGGTTAATGCAGTAATCTACTCGATGAAACAGCTTCTTTCTCAATCCAAATCGGAAAATTGAATGGGGGGTTACTTTTTGTGGTTGAAAATACACTGTAGCTACTGTATTTAAATTTCTTACATAATTCTTATAAGAAATAATGAGTACTGATACATTTTTCATTATTTTTTTTCAGAAATTCTTTTCCCGATCAAATCGTGTACGTTGACGAAGACAACAACGTTAAAACCGAAGACGTAACATATAGCAACGAGTATTTCATTAAGAATTATGGTCCCAGCCCTTTGCCCAACAGCGAAATTCGTTTTTATTTGCCCGTCGAGTCGTTAAATCCAACGATCAAGAACCAAGTTATCTTTGATATTTATAAGCCCGAGGTAAGCTCAAAAATCAATTAGCCGTTAAAGCGATAAATATCTTTTAATACTTTAGGTTTTTACGAGCACCCAACCACTTCAATGCACGACAGATTACAACTTGGGTTTCTTCACCGATAACGTGGCGGGCAGCGAATCGGGCATCGAAGAGGAGAACTCTCGAGAAGTCAAAGATCGCGTCCGAAGAGATGTGCAGTCGGCCTCCTCGCCAGATCTAATGGACCTACCCTTAAATAGGACCGTTTTCATTAATTGCACCAACGTCGATGTGAGGTGCATGAAAATAGTTTGTACGACCGACGAGATCATCAATAAAAACCAATTAATAACAGCTAAGTTTCAAATAAAGGCACACATCAAAGTTTTGCGTGAGTAACTCGAATTAATACAGTCGAACCTCGATAAGTCGAAGTCGAAGGGACACCATAATTAATTCGAATTATCAATAATTCGAGTTATTAAAAAAGCTTAAAAATTAAATATATATTTGTGTATGTATATGGGTGATTCTCAGATAACTGTGATTTTTTATGTCCAGTATTTTATTTATCATCCAACATAGTTTTTTCTTATTGAGAAATCATTAATATTATAAATCTGATAATTATCTTCAACCTACATTAGGTTTTGGAACATAAGTGATCTTGGATTACTCATAACTTACGAAAATATACTGGAAATGTCACTACCGTGGCATGTCCGATTCTCATTTTTCAAACTAAATGTATAAATTTCTGTCGATATTCGATTTGTAATTTAAAAGTTACTTCTCATAACTTAAGTCTAATATATACTCCATTAAATTATATTGCAATTATACGAAAATAATGTTTGGTAAAAAAAATAATCCTCTTTGATTTATGTCCGGACATTTTATTCAATTTTCAAATTTGAAATGTTTGCCGCCTAATCGCCATCTTAATTTAGTTTCGTCCACTTTTTCTGGCGGCATTTTCAGGAGGGACTATTTGTGCAATGTTTACAGCTGTGTATTTATTTTGAAGTTTCAAAAATATAATGAAAGTAATTTGTTTTATTTTGAAAAAGGTATGTCATAAAATTACATGTCAATACCGTGGTATTGAAATTTACGGTTATTAATACGATGTTTGAATCAATTATAGTAAATTTCTATTTCCTTTTACGTAAATAATCGAAATTATTTAGGAAATTATTTTATTTAGCTGCATTATAAAGTTAGGTTCATTTTAAATTCAAATGTCAGTACCGTGGATGTCACTACCATGGCAAAAATAAGAAATAACTTTTTAATTTATTTTTTCCTCAATGTTTTAACTTATTTCTGTATTTATTTGTTATAGTTTTGTTAAAAAATTTTGACAGAATAACAATTGAATGTAAATTTTGCAAAAAAACAAAAAAAAACTAGCGCTCAACAAGTAGCAACAAAGGACTTTCTAAATCGTGGTCTAGCAGAATTTTGGTCAAGTATTAATGTACCAGACCAATTCTATTCAAAAGAGGGATAAAAAACAGAAGTTTTGACGTTTAATTTTTTCTTATACCTTATATAGAAAATTTATCATTGCAATAAATATTTTGAGGGTAGTCTGGCAAACAGTTGTGTCAAGAATAGGGGCGCCAGACTTAAATTTTTATATTCTACTGATCGAAACTTCTTCGAATAGTAAAACATTGTACTTATGTCTTATACATCATTTTTACAAAAAATTAGGAAAAAATTATAAAAAAAAAATTGGACAAGTTACAGAACGCCGGACAGTTGGTTTATTTTTTGTCGAATATCTAAAAAGTAATAAAGTCCATTTTGTACTTATTTTGGTTCACCACCCTTTTAACGGTCGCCGCTTGGACTATTATATGTCAGTACCGTGGCATTAAAATTTTCAAATTTTGTCATAGTTTTCGCTTCGTTGTAGTTGTAGTAGAATTGCAGCACAGGCTTAGTTCTGTGTATAATTGGAGATAGAAAACACCCAAAACACGCGTTTTCAAAACACTTTTAATTTAAAAAAAAAATTATTTAGAAAAATCACAGTTATCTAGGAATCACCCATATATCTTTTATGTGAAATGGTATTTTATATAACGTAATTAGAACTGTAAGTGGTTTAAAGCATACTTTAAAAATCCCGCTTTAAATACGTCACTGTGATTGGCTCATTTTTGATACACCATTATGGCCGTTAGCTAATTGACCAATCAGAAAGGTTAATCACTTCGTAACCATAGTTATATTAGAATAGTTTCCATTCTACCTTTTTGAAATAGGCACTTTGTCGAAAAACACTTTTCACCTTGAGTTATCGAAGAATTCGAGTTGTGGAGTTATTAAAGTTAACCGTACATAAAATTTATTCAAGTGGTTAAGCTGAAAATTTTCATATTATTTACAACAATTATTAAATGATAAAGAAAGGTGCGTTTACTTATGCACGCCCGTGAGAAGTTATACTTCTTGGCATAACTAAATTAAATGTAAATAAAAGGATGTGCACATTCGAGCGAAAAGTGGCACATTTCCGAGATAAGAAATGAAGCGCGACGCGGAGCGTCTCTTGCATACAGATCGGAATGTAATTGACTCGAATGTGCACACTCGGTTTTAAGCACCATTCACAATAATTTAGAACAATAAATTAGCCAAATACTTTTAATCGTTCCCTCTCACTCGCACTTACGAGTTTCTCGTATCTTTTCGCTCACTCCCACTCATTGCTATGGTAAATACGTTGTTTGAACATAAAATCGATATTTACTGAACTGAATTTAATTTTTTGATTCGAAAAAGAGAAGATTAATGTAAACAAACGTAATAAGCACAAAGATGTGCGCATTCGAGCGAAAGTGGCACATTTCCGAGCGGGGGAGCAAATGAAGCGCGACGCGGAGCGGCGCGCTTCATTTTCCCGAGATCGGAATGTGCCACTTTGAGCTCGAATGTGCACACTCGATTTTAAGCACCATTCACAATACTTAACTTATTTTCTAAAAAAAAATTATTATCCTAACTAATATTATAAAAGCGAAAGTAACTCTGTCTGTCTGTCTGTCTATCTATCTGTCTATCTGTCTGTCTGTTACCTTTTCACGCCTAAACATAAATTAGTTTTTAAATCCAATTGAAGTGCCGCCGTCAAAACAGCTTATAGTATAACACCTTTTCATCGAATAGACCTTTTAAGCAGCAATAACACCGAACCGCACCCGTCCTTATCGGCGTTCGACTTATTGAAGTTCGACTGTACTTATATGTTAATACAGCTTAATTCTTTTTTAGAGAAAATTCTGGGAAGTAAGGATATCGTCGTGGTGAGCTCGACGGCCGAATCTGTCGTGGGGGAAAAAGTGTATGGACCCCTTATTTTGATCTTCTGAAAAGATTAATTGTTAAAATAATTTTTAGCGTTCGAAATCACATCAGTACTTTATTGGTTGGATCGCTTAAGTCCGAGAAGGTTTCCAATTGGGTTTATATCGTATGCATTTTGGCCGCATTACTCATCTTAGGGATAATAATTTTAGTTTTATATAAGGTATAAAAGAGCAATAATTAAGTCCTAAGTAGATGAATGAAATGTTTTGATTTTAGTTGAAGTTCTTCCAAAGACCAGATCGAGACAAGCTCCTCAACGAATCCGAGGTAAAATAATTTACGCTCTTCAGCTTTGAAATAAATTGAGTTTAATTTCAGGGGCCGGCTGTTGAACGGATTTTAGTTGAAGACGACTCGGATTCGACTGTAGAGGAAAATACTTAGGGAATGTGGCGTTTTTACCGCGCCTATTGACTGATTTTGCAGTCGTAGATTAAAGCTATAACTTATTACAATTGTAAGATTAAAACACAAGCAATTCTACACAATTTATCTTAAGTAATTGAGCATATTCGATTAGTGATCGATTATTTATAACAATCGACCATTGTCCTTTGAAATCAATTTGAGATTAATGTGATTGGTAAGATTTATTATATAGACAGTTAGTATTGATTCAAATAACCAAACGAATTTGAAATAATAAGTTCTAATTAGTCAATTGTACTCAATATAGGAATTAGAATTTGGTGCAGTGGTTTCCAAACTACATTTACTGCGCCTCCCTTAAAAAAAGTCTTTTTTTGGAGCCTCCCTATTGTACATCTATTTCCCGATTTACACGGTACATCGATTCCGGAGAAATCACAACTTTTGAAGTGAAACTTCTTTAGGTAGGACAAATTTACTTGGATCAGACGAAAAGTGAAACGGTGCCGCTTCATGGTGCCCCTGCTCTCGTCATTTAGAAAATTTATAGTCTAAATTATTTATATCGTACTTCACCTATCGTAAATCCATGATTTCTTTTTTAGTGTGCGAAATGGTGCAAAATTGATGAATTAAAGAAAGATTTCATTTAATTAAGAGAGATTTCCTTCAATTAAATTTCACATAATTCTGAAATAATAAAATCGTGAACAAATGTAGAAAGAGCAATGCCTAAAATCAACTGTTTCTAGAAACTAAGAAGTTTCACTTCTATCGCGCGAGAGTATCACGCATTTTTTGTATGGAAAACCGCGTAAATCGAAAACAAAGCAAAATATGCATTAATTGGTCAGACACTTACAGAAATTAATATTTTTTTGTTGTAAAATAGTAGAAATTTTTTTAACGCATCCCTTCTTGAAAAAAATACTCATTTTGTATGACCTAAAAGTAGGTATATCTAAATTCATAAAAATGTGCATCATCTATTTTTATTTTACATTGTAATAAATGACCGAATTATGCACATTTTACTTTTTGAAGTGAAACTTCTTATGCGAGAATAAATCTGAAATTTTATCACAAAAAAGAGGTATACCCTGAGAGGGGAAATATAAAGTGAAAAGAGAAGAGAAAATGTCTTAATTCGAAAGAGTGGGGAGAGTGGAAGTACCACGCATTTTGTAAATCGTGTAAATCGAAAACAAAGCAAAATATGCATAAATTGGTCAGACACTTATAGAAATTAATAATTTTTTTTACGTAAAATAGTTGAAATTTTTTTTAATGCATCCCTTCATCAAAAAAATACTAATTTTGTATGATCTAAAAGTAGGTACATATATCTAATTCTTAAAAATGTGCATCATCTATTTTTATTTTACATTGAAATAAATGACCGAATTATGCACATTTTACTTTTTGAAGTGAAACTTCTTATGCGAGAATAAATCTGAAATTTTGTCACAAAAAAGAGGTATACCCTGAGAGGGGAAATATAAAGTGAAAAGAGAAGAGGAAATGTTTTAGCAGCAAATCTAATAATTCGAAGAGTGGGGAGAGTTGAAATACCACGCAGTATATACAGTCGAACCTCGATAAGCCGAATTTTTGATAACTCGAATTATTTTTAGTTTCCCTTCGACTTATCGAAGTTCGACTGTAATGTAGAGAGTATTCAACAACGTTATTATCGCGTTTGGTCCATATCGAAAAAATTATTTAAACAAATTCAATAAATACAAGAATATGGACACCCGGCTTTTCTCTAATATTTTTATAAATTAATAATTTTTACATTGAAAGATAGCAATTCATTTTTTATCGGAAAAACACGGCTTCATAGTAATATATTTAACCTGGTATTACAATGGGCGGAAGAGAGTAAGAATACTCATACGACAATTGCATAAATAAAAGTGATAGAGAATGATAAACATTACTTAATTAATTTTTAATCAAATTTATTGGACAGAAGTTAATTTTTTCCCTTAAAAGAGCGAAGATTAAATAAATAAATTCATTAAATACGGGGATGTGCGCATTCGAGCGAAAAGTGGCACATTTCCGAGCGAGGGAGGCAAATGAAGCGCGACGCGGAGCGGCGCGCTTCATTTTCCCGAGATCGGAATGTGCCACTTTGAGCTCGAATGTGCACACTCGGTTTTAAGCATGATGCACAATAATTTAGGCCAATAAATTAAACGAAAAATTTGTTTTATAATTTTAATCGTTCTCTCTCACTCGCACTTACGAGATTCTTGTATCTTTTCGCTCGCTCCCACTCATTGCTATGGTAAATACGTTTTTCGAAGATAAAATCGCTATTTACTGAACTGATTTTAATTTTTTGATTTAAAAAAGAGAAGATTAATGTACACAAATAAAATAAACACAAAGATGTGCGCATTCGAGCGAAAAGTGGCAAATTTCCGAGCGAGGGAGGCAAATGAAGCGCGACGCGGAGCGGCGCGCTTCATTTTCCGAGATCGGAATGTGCCACTTTGAGCTCGAATGTGCACACTCGGCTTTAAGCACAATTCACAACAATCAACTTTAAGAACGATGGAAATTTTTCGTTAAAAACTTCACTAATACTCATTGAAACAGTTTCAATCAATCTCTCTCTTTTGCACTTATGAGATTACTGTATCTTCTCACTCTCTCCCACTCATTATAGTATTAGAAATGAAAACTCCTCGAATAACTATTGATACAGTTGTCATTCTTGAAAATTTTTGTAAACCGTGCAAAACAAGTAGCGTGTAAATGGAGGGATAGATGTATTTCATAAAATAATACAGCACATTTCGTAAATGGAGAATATTACATTTTAAACTTTTTGCGCGCCACCCCCCCAGTTTGGAAATCACGGATGAAAAATGTAAAAAATATGATCGAGACAATTTTATAATAATTTACTCAAAAACTTTTAAGATTAAAAAAATGTTATAATACAAAAAAAAATTTATTAACAGTCTTTTTTTAGAAACGAATTCATACTATGGAATTTGAATTGTTTTGCAAAACATTAAATTTAATAATAGAAAACTTTCCTTATTAACTACTAATGACTAAATATATTTTGATACTAGAAAAGCAAAACCCTGTTTCCGCAACAGATTAATCATAATCAGCAACTAAAAAAAACTTTACATACTCTTCAAGTAAACGTAGAAATTGCTTATTGTTAATTAATAGGTTATTAGCAAACCACACCGTTGATCAGCCGAAAAGTCTAAAGATGCTGATTACTTTTTTTATGTTGCAGCAACCTTTCAACAACAATAATCCTATTTACAATAGGGGGAGAAATCATTAATAAAAAATTGGTTCTTTGACACGCGACAAAAATCGTCCTAAGCCTTTTTCTGAATGATCGTCAGCAGCTCGTTGATCGTAGTCTCCAGGAGCTTCAAGTTTTCCAACTGCCCAACCGGTTGGGGCTTCTTCTCCTCCAAGCTTTCGTCACTGCTGTTCGTATTTTGCGTCTCTGAATCGCTCTCGTTTTTGCTTTCGCCACTGCTCCCTTGCGACTTGTGCGAATCCTCGTCCAATAATTTTATTTCGGCCTGCTCTGCCTTCGAAGTGCTGGGAATGGCGTTAGTGCCTTCGGTTTTTGTACTTTTACTATCTAAATCCGTTTCCGTCTTCTTCGCCTCTTCTAAAAAAATTTTTAGATTTATAGGTTAGGTTCTCAAAATGAAATGGGGGACTTACCGCTCTGCTGCACCGAAGCAACTTCGGTTTGAACCCTCGATTTTAGTTGCTGCAACGTGGACGTGAGTAATGGTGGGGGCGTCGCCTCGGGGCTATTATAAACTAAAACCAAAGCTCGAAGGTCGCCCGCTAATCGCCTTGCCGTTTTTTTGAGATCGACCGAATTAACTTGTTCGCTTAATCCTACCACCGTATTTTCTATCATCGTTAAAGTTTGCTCCGAAAGTACATGAGCCGACACCTACCAAAAACAAAGCATTAAAAAATTTTCCCTCAGTGTGATTCAAATACCTTGGGGAAGAAAGTCGTCAAAAATTCATAAATAACGTCGACCATCAGAGAAGAGCGCTCATCCAATAATACTGCGTCGATGTAATCCACAAAATAGTTTGATGACGTCAGCATGTTTGCGTATTTCCGATCCACATGCTAAAAATTTAGGAAATAGTATTTTACTCACCTAGGGCAGAAAGTGTGACTTTCCGACCCGCGTGTTATTGTCTCACGAGCTGAAGGCACCCGGGTCGGAATAGCATACTTTCTTCCCGTGACGAGTACATAATTTTTTATCACACCGGCATCGAAATTGCTCGTTATTTCTTCTAAATTAACATTATCACATAAATCACCTTAAGTAGCCATTTTTAATTTTACCGCACTTTCGACCTCGGTGTGATAAAAAAATCTATGTGCTTAAGTGCTCACTTGTGCTCTTAGAACGTCCAACCAAAACTTCGGAAAGAACGTGGAATGGAGTGGAACAGCTTCGAAGCCAACCAAGGCACTCAAGGTTACAACAATTTCCGAAAGGGACTCCGAGTTAACAGCCAATCGACACAACATGTCTATTACTTCGTGATAGGGAGTGAAAAATTTATCCAAAGCTTCGTCGTATTCGGGATCGACCCCCTAAAATTACAACGCTTAAAAAAAGGGCCCAATTTATGGTAGCCGATCAATTACCCTGCTACATTCTAATTGATTATGTGGAACGGTCATTTGGACCATTGGACGCAGTGGACGAGCTATGCCTTTACCCGAGGATGGGGGTAAAGGATGTCCTCGCCTCGGAAAGTAGGGCCCCAAGGGCACGGCCGTGTCGTGGCTGTCTTGAAACGCTGAATGGCAATGAGAGAGCAACGGCACCAAAATCTGCATCACTTCGCCTGGCATTATTATTACAAACTCTTTGATGATTTCTAAAAGGATACGATTAGTTTTGATTAATCTTTGATTTAAAGGCCCTCTGGGTACCATATTTCATGTATGCTTTGAGTGTAAACTCAATATGACTCTCGTGGACGTTTTTCTGATGATAGTGTTGAAAATTTTTGCTTCGGTAGAGACCATCTAGGTTATTTAGATTTTTTTTTAATTTACTAATTTTGAAGAAACAATTTAATAACATTAGCAAATTAAAAAAAAAATCATATGCATATTCAGAACTAAGCTAACCGGTCTCTATCTATGCAAACATTTTCAACTATCTATCATCAAAAATGAAATAAAACCACCCATATTAGGTTATTTAAAGTAAACAGTACGAAAAATGGTACCCAGGACACTAATAAGACTCACCGATGCAAAGCAAACGCATCTCGGGTGGATTGTAAGTGTTCAAAAGAGATGCGAGCTTACGTATCACTTCCAACCAATCCTTACAAGCTAATATAATTCCTCTGGCATCTTTTACATCACGGTATATTCTTAAGCACCTTATTAAATCCATAAGTATCGATAGTATTTCGATTAGGTCGCCCGACACATGGCAAGCAGTAGCTTCGTGCAACATTACATGAAGATTTTGGAACGACTACGAGTTAAGATTATTAATTAATTTGCAATTAAAATATTTAGTTGTTTTTACCTCAAACACGATTTGTAACCCTCCGTTATATACAATGTATACTCTATCGTCATTACAATCTACTAATATTCTAAAAGCTGAGATCAGTGTTCCCCAACTCGTGCGGCCATCCAAACACTAAAATCAACAATATTTAGTAAATCGAATTGAAGAGTAACTCAAAATAATTACTTGTAAGTAAGCAGCTAATGTGGATCTTCGAAAACTGCAGATTTCTCGTTGTTCAGCTTCACTCGCATCGGAATGTTTCATTACAAATAATTGCATTAACTTAAATAATTCTTCAACAGCCTACGAAAATAATTTATTAGTAACCCTCGTGCTACTTGAAAGAGATAACGATTTCAATCGGATTTAAAATATTTCTCTCAGATGATCAACTTTTAACATGTTATTTTTTAGGTAACATAACCTCAAACCCGCACCAATAAATAAATACGATCGAAACCGTTATGCTCGTTGAATAAATCCCCCGTTTAATTATCGAAAAAATATTTACTGTCGGATATTGAGTCGGATGAGGAGTGATATTTTTAAAAGCCCACTGCAAGTTTTGATGTTGGGCTAAGTGTCTCGTAAAAGCCCTCGACTGTTGGCACATCATCCTCAACAGTCCGTAATAAGCGGGGAGCATAGCTCGATTGAATAAAACTATTTCCTGATCGTCGTGATCGGCCCTAAAATGTAAATCGTAAGCTGCGTTCCCCTGCTTCTATCCGATCACTTACAAAATGTAATTAAATGCTATATTTTTAGTAACGTGTCCGTTCTGAAGCATCAATTGAACGTTCTCGGGGCAATCGGTGCAGACATGATTCCAGAACGCCAACAGAGCTTGTTTGTTGTGATGCGCCGGAATCGAAGGCTCCGAGAGCTTCGGATGGAATAAATGCCAGAGTTGCAAGAAGTATTGTCCAAACTAAAACATTGAATATTTAATGACAGTTTGATGAAGTCGAAGAAGCTCACCATAAGTTTCTCCGAACGTGATATACAACAATACATAAGAAGAGCAAAGTAAGTGGTCAGCTTCACGGTTCCATGCTGTTGTATATCGGTGTAATGCTTAGCTGCTGGTAACAACCTCAATAAAGCTGTATAAACCTGATGGAGGGTCGCCTGAGCTTCTGGGGTTAAATGGGGCTCCCTGTGCAGCCTATGCGAAGCCCTGAACCCTTGTCTAAACTGCGTGCTGGGAACTAACGACACCAGAAGGTAACCAGCCGCTAAAAAAGCACAATTAGTAATCTAATCTTATTTATTAGGGTTATTCGGGGATCACCATTCCGAACTCTTTGATTTCCGTGCGCCATCAAGAAATGCTCGAGCCAGGAGTCCATACACGATAACACCCATTGATGGACAAGCCGACTCCTTGTCACCTGCAAAGCCAGCCAATCTAGGGCCGAATAGGGACAGCATTCGGCAGCTTCCCAAACCCTTTGCAGGACCAACTGGGTGAAACATGGCAAGCCCGAAGGGCCGCCAGAATTTTGCGAGCCGCACTCCGTCAATAGCGTCAAGATCTTAAAGAAGGGCTGACAAGACTAAAATAAATAGAATTATTTTTAAGAGGGACGCGTCTGACTAAGAAATACCTCAGAATGTTTACTGATGGCTTGAGAGACCATTGCAATGATCTGGGTGGCCAATCTCTCGTTGCCCCGACAGAGGGAATGGATTAGGTGCCTCGTCTGTTGCAAATTGATGTTGTCTTTGATTTGTTGGTACAGAAATGGGAAGCCCTGCGGAAGTAGCGAGTTAAATGTAATTCAATTTTGAGCGTTACGTTTTTACCTTTCCACCGGCCACCGCGTTGTAGTCTTTCGTGGAGAGTCGCAGTTTCAATTCGGAATCTCTGCTTTTCTCGACGAGCGAAGCGATAAGCGTTATCATTTTGTCCAGAGAGGCTGGTTTGTATTTATCCGTAGGTAAAGTAACGATTTCTTCTTCCTCCTCGCCTTCGCTGACATCGATCTGGAAACAAACAAAGTTAAGATGCGATCGTGACGTTATTAACACTTTACTGGCCGGTGACGTAGTAATCCAGTAGTCGGTGACGTGGCAGTACGTTTTTTGAGACAATCTTTTATAATAATAATAATAATAATAAATTGTATTATTGCACTCAAGTTAAAAATAAAATATGTATGCTAAATAAATTAATATCGATAATGTATGCATGTATACACGTATGGTGCAATAAATAAATTTATTACTATTATTATAAATGATTGTCTCAAAAAACGTACTACTACGTCACCGGCCAGTAAAGTGTTAATATTGTGTTTCTTATGGGGGTGATTCTACGATAAGAGGTAATGTGTACGGCAATCATTATAAAACAGCTTTTTTATTCTACGTGTTGTCATTTCATGCAATAAATCACAGCGTTTTAATGTATGTTATAAATAGCATTGTGATTTAATGCCCAATTAAAGTACATTTTCCTAAAATTCCATGTTTAAGTCTGAAAAAGTCTCTACCCTGGCCTGTCCCCATGACGGTTTTAATTAAACATACAGACAGTACATACTTTCTTTGACGCAGTTGCCACATCAAAGTATATTTAGCACAAATTTAAACAAGTATATTATTAGTTCTATATTAACTTATGTCAATTAAAAAATTTAAATGTCACAAAAACGTCTCTCCCCTGGTAAAACAATTACCAGGGGAGATAATTAGGACCATAAGATGTTTGTGCAAACTAATCCAGATACATATCAACATTCTCAAGAAACGTTTTAAATTATTCTGGTAGCTGTACACTAATTAGTCAAAATCAAAATTTTCTAGAACGTTCTTAACACTTCAACCTGCGATTTACAACTGGCGTGCGGGGGGAAGATGTATGCAGTTTGCAACATTATCCGTTTATTTCAATTTTGGTATATGTTAAATACGATTAAGAAACTTTCTAAAAACGGCCGTACCGATGTTTTATAATTATTTATAAGTTTGTACACACCAAAAACAAAGAATGTAACTAATTTAAATCAACTCGTGCGAGCCATCAACGGTAGACGCACTAGTTTAAATTGTATTATAAGAGTTCAAATAAATAATACAATTAAACAAATATTTGCATTTTCAATTTTTAAGTAATGTATTAAAGTCGTTTAAAAAAAATGTTTTAACGACCGATACAATTTAAATTTAAATTTAAATTTAAATTATTCTTTGAAGCACATATGTTACATTCAAAGCACCTTGTATTCAAGCTGCCTATGTATACGTTATGGAAAATTTGGGTTAAGTAAAGAAGCGGAGTTTATGTATTGATTTTTCACGAAATCGTTCACGAAGCACTTCGTATTGAAGCTTCGTATAAGTTAAGGCACATTTGCGCAGTAAAGGGGCGGAGTTTATATATTGATTTTTCACGGAGCCGACAAAGTATTGATTTTTAGATATGCCGAACAGGTAGCGACATCGCTGAAAATTCCCAGTGGTTACGTTATGTTTAAGGCCACTAACCTGTGCGTTGCTCGTAAATAAACCTGCATTCGTCGCTCGCTGCTACGCAAAACGGCATAAATTAGTGTTTTAACTGTGTTTAATTAGTGTTTTAATTGGTCACGAGTGCGAAAAAGTGTCGGAATCCGTTTAGAATGATAGTTCGCACCAAGTACCAAATTCGAGACATTTGCCCGGCCACTGCGCAAGGGTGCCTTAGTGCGATCGCAGCATCGGCTTACGCGCTTCCAGCCAAGCGAAAGATTCAGTTTGCGGTACGTCTACTTTGCGCGGGTCAAACGACGGAGCAAGGTAATATTTATATATACAGGGTGTTCCAAATTGAGTAGGCTAACATGCGTATCTTTCCTATTAGTGGAGATAGAAGTTTGGTTAAATGGGCAATGTTTTGCAGTTTTAGGTGCTAATTCAGATTCCGTTAAGAAAATTTTAAAATTCCGAATAGTTCCGAAGTAATCGTAAAAAAACTGAAACGTATGAATGATCGAGATTAACAGATTTCGAAATTGGATTCATCTCATTAAAAAATATATATATATAAGGAAGATTTGATCTAGTTTAATCAAATTTTTTTCATCTTCATAACTGCAATTTTTAGTGGTTATTTGGAATTTATTCAAAATTTTGGAGGTGTACGAGTTAAACCGACCTCAAATTCGGATTCAGCGCATCAAAATACATAACCCGAGGTGGGCCTGGTCAAAAGTACTGACCACTTTTTTTTTTGGTGTGCCGGTTGTATTTTCACAATTAAAAAATTGAAAGCGCCCAAAATCAATCCTTTAACATTTTTGTATTTGATGTTAAAAATATATTCCAAAAGGCCCTGGATTCGAAGTATAAACCTTACGGCACTCCACTATATGTCAATTAAAAATTTTAAATTTGTCACGAAAACGTCTCTCCCCTGGTAAAATAACTACCAGCGGAGATTCTCACTGACTAGGAGAGATAATTTGGATCATAAGATGTTTGTGCAAACTAATCCAGATATATATCAACATTCTCAAGATACGTTTTAAATTATTCTGGTCAAAGAAAAGGAGTATGATAAAAAATAAATGATAATTTCTTTGTTTATAATCCGATTTTACTGATTTTTTTTAGTTTAAATCATAAGTAAAACTTGTTGATTGAATGAAAGGTATGGTATTAGTATAGGTAATATACAAATTATTCTAATTATCACTCAAAAGGCGCTAGTCTCTACCCTGCCCGATGTATTTACCCTGGCCTTCTAAAAAGTAACTAAATATGCATAAAGTGACTCGCCCTTTCATGAATGTGTAGATAAAAGAGACAAAAATCGAAAAACTCGAACTTTTCTCCTTGGCGCATTCTCTACGGTTTCAAAACCTCTTATCGTAGAATCACCCATGGAGAGATTTCTTCCTGTCCCACCTTAACGACTAATAGCACTTACAAAATCGTGGGCCTTTTGTCCTAAGTAAAAATGCACCATCGTATTGATAGCGCCGGCAGCCAAAAGAAATTTCGACTCCTCCTCCCCCATCTTACTAAATTCGTACAGAAAACCAAAGTACTCCGTGAGGTGCTTCAGATGAGCTTTCGCGCCATGCTCCATCTTAAAAAAATCAATCATATAACCCGCACGACTCGAGACGCTTCAACTTACAAGAGAGAGCAAGGTTTTAACGAACTTGGTGACACAGGACGCGTTTCCTATGTTCTCGGGGGTCACGGTCACGACGTCCGTCGATTTTTCCTGACCCTTTTCGTCCACGGCCAAATACAAACTCGAGTGAGTCGGTCTACAAAGAACGGTATTAATGTCTTGGTTTTTTTGAAGGAAATTAATTGGTTTACTTTAAGCGTTGGATTACGTGGATGCAGAGCCGTTGGAACATCTGCCGCACCATTTGATTCGGACATTTTAGCAAAACCTGCATGGGCCACCAGGTGTCTTTGACCATGTGCTCTAGGAACCAGATGCAAGCTTCCTGGCACGCATTGAACTGCTTGGTGACCAACTCCACCCATTGGACCATCGTCGGTTTCTCTTTGGCGTGGATAAAGGTCTCGATGAAGAACGACGTCGATAGCTCGGCAGCCTTTTGCGTTATGTCCGGTTGGATGGGCATTATGGTCTGCGGGATGTACCCGCAAATTTGCCATATAAAACTAAAAAACAATAATTATAAATGGCGGCTTGCAACCGGTAAAAAAGCGTACTTAAAGTAAGTGTGTTCGAAGATGTTCTTGTCCTGAATGAAGTGCATGTTGTCCTGCCAAATCCAATCCTCCAGTTCTTTGCTGAGCTCGAAGGTCGTGTTGGGGGTCGGGGAGCAGGGAGAGATCACATTTAGGTCCGCTTCCACGGCCGTCGATGGGCATTCCGCGCTTTCAATATTTGTGATGGGGCATTGCTCGTAGAACAGCATGTAGGCGCTGTTCGTTTTCTCAAAACTAAAGTCCATGAATTTATCGGTCACGCTATCGTAGGTTTTGCTCTGAAAATCGTTCGGTTATAGTAAAAGGGAAATGGGGAATTGGGCGAAGAGTTACGGTCATTTCTCCCCCGAAGCATTCCGCAGCGATTTGATTCGGATCGAAAGGTTTCACTTCAGCGTCGTTAAATAGAAACCATTTGTCTCTGGCGCCGGCCGTTCTGTCTTTTATGAAGCTGTAGTAGTGGCCCCCGTCTGCTGTTCCGGTGTGCACGGTCACGCCGATCAAATCGTATTCGTATTGCTCGATTTCTTCTTCGCCGTTGTTCTTCTCTTTCTCTTCTACAAAAAAAAAAAAATTAATAATTGTAACAGAAAATTATAAGAAGTTGTATGTTGTTAATTACAGGCGAACCTTGATAAGAGGAATTCGAACCTGTTTCCCTAAAGGGAGCGAAAAGATACGAAAACCTCGTGAATGAGAGCGAGAGGGAACGATTAATGTTATTCATCTAATTTATTGGTTTATTTATATTAATTTTTACACGGGGTTATACAGTCGAACCTATTTTATGCTATGGCAACTAATTAAATTGATTGACGTTTTGCGGTTTGCGACTTGGGTAAGAAACGTCAAAAATGAAGTTTGCAAATAAATCAAAGTGGAATAAGTTAATTTGTTGTTTCGTTTGACATTCGAAAGCAGAGCCAACTTATCGAACTGTCATTTCAGCGACATTCCAGCTTGTGGAAAGCACATCCCGAGGGAGATCTTCAACGATTAGTCATTTCGATGTCTAATATTTGAGTGTCCCCAACTTTTACTGGTCCCGCAAGATTTGCGGGCTTTGATTACATTTTAAGGACCTCTGTTCTTAAATTTTGATAATCAAGTGAACGGAATGCACGCGAAATACTTATAAAATTGCTAATTTAAATAGAAACATTTGTATTTTTGTATTTTGGCGCGTTGGGAGTAAAGTTTTAGTAGGCAACGGAAGTTGCGCGGGCACGGCTAAACAGAATGAAGTTAGCCATCTACAAAAGTAAATTAATTATTGTGAATCGCACTTAAAAACCGAGTGTGCACATTCGAGCTCAAAGTGGCACATTCCGATCTCGGGAAAATGAAGCGCGCCGCTCCGCGTCGCGCTTCATTTGCCTCCCTCGCTCGGAAATGTGCCACTTTTCGCTCGAACGCGCACATCCTCGCATTAATTGACTTTGTTTACATTATTTTTTGGATATAAAAAGAAAAGAGTAATGATCCCAAATAAAACGACGTTTGTGCACATTCGAAGAAAGAATACATACAGGGTGTTTTATTTAAAGTGGCACGAGCTTCCAATTCCTAAAATAATCAAAATTTGAAAAAAAGTATAAGTATAAAAGTTTTTTAATTTATTCGATCTATGCACTGCCATAAGTGCAATTTTTGTTCAACTTTCGGTTTCAACGGAAATCGAGGCAACTATCTTATCTTAAGTAGAAGGGTATAAATTTTTCTAGATTGTTGGATAGAGCTCGTAGAGGGCTTTTCAAAAATGTTTAACAAGTTACCATTTGATTAATAACAAAAAAAAAAATTTTTTTTAGTTTTCTAGAGTGTTTTAGCCAAGCTGATAACTTCTAAGCTAATAAGAATTAAAAAAGAAATGCGTGTATTAAACTGTTTAATTTTTACGCTCTATGTACTTGTATTAATAGAAATTTTTTAATTTAAATAGTAAGTCGAACGCCGATAAGTCGAATTTTTGATAGCTCGAATTCCAACCTGTTTGCCTAAGATTTGCCTATCTCAACGTTAATATTTTTATATCGATAACTCAAATTTCAATAACTCGAATTTTTTAATAAGTCGAAGCGTTTTACAATTCCCTTAATTCGAGTTTCCATTAATAAATATTTCCACAACTCGAAGTTAAATTTTACAACTTTTCATAAAATTATACTACCTGGTAGGATTAAGGAACGGGTCGGTTCGGTGTTATTGCTGGTTAAAAGGTCTATTGTAAACTAGGATGAAAAGGTTTTATACCCACTACAAGCTGTTTTGAAAGCGGTACTTCAATTGGATTTAAAAACTAATTGATGTTTAAATGCCTTATGAACAATTATAAATTTTAAGATGGTTTTACCGTTTATTTTACAAGAAAAAAAAACTATTTTTGTAATTTAGTTTTCAATTTGCTAGTTATTCGTCGAGTACGAGGACTAAAAAATGTGTTTGTAACACAGTATAACAGAAAATCTAAAAAAATTTAATACAATACTTTTTCTAAAATTATTTACGTATTAACATGGAGTGTAAACGAAAATTAAAAAGTTTAAGCATAAGGGAGAAAATTAATCTTAGAAAAGAAGTGGAACGTGGGCTCAAAAGAAAAAAGGATATAGCTAAAGATTTTGGTATTCCCGCAAACACTTTATCAACCATTTTAAAAAACAGAGACCTAATTGTAGCTGCTGAAGATACAAATGACCACCATTCTAGAAAAAGGCTAAAGGAGTCTCCTTTTCCCAATCTGGAGAAAGCTATGATTGAATGGTTTCGGTATACAAGTAATAAAAATATTCCGATTTCGGGACCTGTACTGTTACAAAAATCAGAAGAGTTCGCGCGCCTATTACATTATGATAATTTCAAAGCAACTCAGGGTTGGCTGGAGAATTTTAAAAAAAGGAACCTCATCATTCAAAAAGTAATATGTGGTTGAAGTCCAGAAGTGTCTGAAAACGATTGTGAACTTTGGAGGCATAAAGTCTTAACACCATTACTGCAAGAGTATGAACATAGCAATATTATTAACGCCGATGAAACTGCTTTGTTTTTTAAATGCTTACCGGATAAAATTTTGACTTTTTTAAATGAAAAGTGTTACGGTGGGAAACGCAGCAATGAAAGAGTGACTATGATGGTAGGAGCTAAAAATTAATGATATTTTTTAATAACTAGAATTATTGATAACTCGAATTAATTTTGGTGACCCTTCGACTTCGACTTATCGAGGTTCGACTGTATATGCACACAAAAGTATTTAATTCGACTTTCTTTGATAACTCGAATTATTTTTAGTTTTCCTTCAACTTCGACTTATCGAGGTTCGACTGTAATTATAACAGAAAATTATAAGAAGTCGTATGTTATTAATCGTTTTCTTTGTTCAGATTTCTACAAAGTTCAATATTGTGCACCAACTTATCACAACCAATTCCTACGAGACTCCTAATTCTCATCCAGCCACTCATAATTTACCTTGATACTGCTGAGGCATTAATTGTTTTTCAACATATCCAGCCATATTTAAACGCAAAGGAAAAGAGAAATGCGTGTTGACCTTTTCCTTCAACATCGTAAGCATATTAAAAGTGTATCGCATCGTGTTAAAACACAGAATGTGAGGCAACTTCTTAAAACAGGCCCTGCAATCAAATTACCGATCAGCATCTGAATTCGCTCGAGAAACTAAAGTACCTTTTTTCGGCTCGAACTTTTTTACCGCACTGCGAACAAGTGTACATGTTGTCGCCTTCGAGGGTATCCTTAACGGTGACTTCGTCCAAAGATTCGTACAAATTTCGCATGTCCGCCACTTGACACCGCACAGTATAAAATTCTTCTAAAGTTCGACTAACATGATCACAGTCCTAAAATTAAATAATTTTATAATAATTCTAACCCAACGCCCAACATCTTACTAAAGAAACAACGTTGTTACTAATAACGCCGCAAAAAAGTGTTTTGACTACTTTTTTTAAAGCGGGGGTCATTTCCTCCAATTTACTAACAAGATCGATGAAGAACTCCGCCATATCCTTTTGTTCGGCCGTGTTCAGGGGCTGGTGGTCCATCGTGTACACTTTACAGAAGCTGCGGGGGTTGTAGGCTTTCCTCTCGCTTTCCTACGATTCAAAAACGTAAACATTACTTTTTAAAAGAATTTTGACAAATAAACGAACCAGCAAATAAGCGAACATCCTCTGGAGTTCTTTGAGGGTCGGTTCGTGTTTGGAATGCTCGGTGTTGGCCGATAAAATCGAAGCTCGTGCCTGGGGCATCATGTAAAGGTGCTGCATGCAAGAGGCCATGTAGCAAGTGGCACCCAAGTTCGTTAGGCCAACGTATCCGCACTCGGAGCGGCCGTCTTCGTGGGGCCAATAATCCCAAGGGTAAGGGGAATTTGGACCTACGATCGTTTTATTTAAAATCCGATTACAGCAAAAATAGTTAATGTAATACCTGGTTGGTGCTGTTTCAATAATTTCTTGTGCAAAATCGCGTAGTTCTCGGGTGCCCCCTTTACAAGTTCGACCAAGAGGTCGAAGGCCGCGGTCCTCGACCTCGCGGATTTGCATTTGGGTACGTGGCGCTTCTTCGGATTAGGCAAGGCGAATAAGAAATCGAAAACCTGTTAAAAATTATAAAATAATGCTTTGGAGTGCTTTGGTCGATTTAATCTTACTTCGCCCAACAATTCTTGTCCCTGTTTGCTCGTTTGAAATGGTAATCGATGTTTAAGTAAGTTTGTTAAGAGATTTAAGAGTCCAATAAGTCCGTCGTCGTCGATGGTCCTGTGTCGCGTTTCTAAATATTCTCTCGATAATACCGATTGAGCTATTTTGGCAGTTAATTCATTTATATCTATTACGCAATTCTGCGGGTCCTCTAAGCTCTCTGTTAGAAATTCAGTTAAATTAAATCAATCACAACCAAAATATAATATAAAAGTACCTTTAACTAATTCATCGGGCAAGCTATCGACTAAACGTGAAACCAACCAAAAATAATCCCGACAAGCTGGACCATATGGTTCTTTCCCTTCTTCGGGTGCCTGCATAACCTTAAAAACTAATGTTAATACATGTGATTAAAAGATTTTCAATACTTACTTCGATTTTCTGAGGCCTCATACTTTCGGCCACACCCATATAAGTCAGTAATTGTGACAACATTGGTGCAACTAGATTGCTATCGAGACCATCATTTCTCGAAGACACTCCTAAACACAATCGATACAAAGCCGAGCATACCTCTCTTCGTACTGCTGGTTCTGGATCTTCCAATACCTACGATTAGATTGTTTTAATTGATCTTTTTCAGTATAATGTTGAACGTTTTACCAATCTTTGCAACCAAACTGAGAAATTGGATGTTTGGAACAGGGCCTGTTTAGCTTCTTCGGTGCAATGAAGCCAAGAGACCAGCAACGACATAGCATAGTGAACAACCTAGAATAAATTAAAGTAACAAAACTAATGTAAAGTAGAATTGATTTAATTTTACTTGAGCACGACCCCAGAATCCTGTCTTATAATGGTTTGGGTCTCGGGGAAGCGAAGCTTCTTGTAAAATGCTGGTTAAGCGAGGCATCGTCGTTTTTACGTCCATCATCGACAATAAACTCTACAAATTAAACATTAATTCGATTAAATTAATGGTACAAAATAAATTACTTCGTTTAAATTGGGTATTATGATTTTTTCACTCCGAGAAGGCTTTGTTTCTTGGGGAATCGCGTCGACACCGAGCTGACACAATAATTTAAGGAGTGAAGCCAAACAGTCTTGTTGCCATTCACTTCCATCATCGCCTGTTCTTTGTAAAACACCTAAAAACACGAAAATAAAATTAATTGACCCTTAACACAATAATTACTGAAATTATACCCGACATGAAGATATCAAACAAATGTCTCAGTCCTCCGTGCTGAACAAAAATTTGATTCCACGGTTCCGGTCCCTTTTCGTCGCTCTTTTCCGAGGTGGGTTTAGCACTTAAAGATTCCACGATATATAGAGAATACATTAATTTTTGCGGACTGGCCGGATCAAGCAGTTCGGTTAGAGGAGTATCGAGCTGTTGAAAGCCACACAAAAGAGTTGGATTAGTTGGTAAAAGACTAAGAATGTCCCATACTCGTCTGCTCAAGACTTGAGCCTTCGTGTGCGGTATTTCGTACTAAAATTAAAAAGGGAGCTATATCTTGGACATGATAAATAATCATCGTAGACTTACACCACCCTTGATTGGCGTCTTCATCGAACTTAAAGTATGCATCAAACTAAATAGTTGTTCGAAGTAATTTGATCTTAGCAATAAAAGGGTTGGAATTGATTCCCGCGGTGGTGGAGGTTGCAACGAAGGTGAATCCATACAATCTCTCTTTTTTATACCCCGAGAAGCACCCAGAGATATATACACCATCTACGTAAATAGATCAAATTAAAATTTCGAAACTAATTGCTCGACTAATTTAATTCATCACCTGATTGTCCTTAAAACCCATATCGCCGAGCGTCTTCTCGTCCGAATCGGTTGTTAATTCTTGCCCCTGTGTAATAATACGAACTAAACCCTCTTGCAGAACAGAATTGCCCGTGCCTTCGTTCTCGGAATTTTTCATCTAAAAAAATAAGTTTTAGATCTCATCGTAGAAGCCTCGAAGCACTTACTTGACACAACTTCTCCCACCAGGTGACGACTTCCGCCCTTAAATCGGCGATGTAATCGGAGCTCAATAAATCTAAAACGCATCTCTCCGACATTCCAGCAGGTTGAATTATTAAACGGATCACAGTCGAAGAACGGTCGCCCAAAGCTGCATGACTTGCCACCCCTTTCCCTTCCAACGCCCACCTCCGTAAGTGATATGCATATCTACAAAACAATTTACGGTAAATTTAATTCGATTAGTCTATTATTAATAAAAACCTTTTTCGAAAAGTTTCCATGTGTGTTTTGAGCAACAACAGTCCTCTTTGTATGCACAACAGGGCCCTTCTTCAGCACCCGAGCCTTGCAAGCTGATCAAATCTTCGGTGGCTGCGTTTAGGTGCGTCATACATTGCCAAACGAATTGATCTTCGTTTTGTAAGTTTTGGCCCATGTAGTAACTATTTAAATATTGAATAGCGGCCATGCTGACGTCTGCAAAAAAAAAGGGCTTGATATAAAACGCATCGAAACGATCGATTCAAGTTTTGAACCTGTATTGTTTGCTCTTAGGGCAATCTTCCACATGTGATCCATTCCAACGACGTAGCCATCTTGACTGTTAGCATCCATATTGGCTGTGGCAATCCGAGCAAGATTGCAGAGCTGCTGGAAGAGGCTCAGACAGGTCATGCTGAAGTTCTCCGGCGGCAAACTTGGTAGATGTGTGATGTATAATCGTTTCAATGCGTCAATTCCCAAAGCATGTAATTCTGAGCTCTTCGCTTGCGACAGCAACCAACTGAATAATTCGTCTGAGCATTCTGGATCGTGCGCCAGACATTCCCAAAGGGTATCGACTTGCTCCAGGTTCAATCTGAAAAATGATCGAGTTAATTTTTTTAACGGGATTGCGTTATATGTGGGACTCACTTGAAACTTTGGGGAGATCCCAGAGGGGAGAAGACGGCCGATAAAAAATGTAGACGGACTTGCACTTGCATCTGATGCGAATACAGTGGTAAAGCCTTCGAAGGGTCATTAGAATAAGTTTTAAGATTATTAAAAAAGTGGGCCATCATGTGATGTTGCCTTTCAGCCCAGTGAGTAATGTGATGCATGTCTAATCCTCGGAACTGTTGAAAAGATGTTAGTAGTTTTGGTAGCAGTCTCAAAGAAACTATTACGGATCTAAAACGATAAACCTTTAAACTAAGATCCCTTCACAAAGTCAAACGACACTCCTTTAAGTCCATTTAGCACATTTCGTTCGTTTCAAAGAATACTTACACGTTATTAGCTAAGTTATGTAAGCAACCTTCGATGAATTTCATTCGAATCAAACGATCGGTGTTGTAACAAAGTAAGTTGCATAAAGTTTTTTCAGCTTCCAAAGCCAAACCTTCGCCAAGCAGCCCCTAAAACGAATCGATTAAAATTTGTGAGGAGACGCAATTTAGTCTTACAATCTTGTTGTCCTGGAGTAAATCCCACAGGAGGGTGTTTCCCGGTTGACAAACGTTATCGACTTTAAAACAGGCCGACAATCGGGGATCGAGCCTGGCCGGCGACTTCTCCGGAGACGATTGATTAGCCAAAGCGTGAAGATTTAATTGAGCCTTAAAAAATCGAATTAATAACATAATTTCCCGCAAAACAGTCACACACGTGTTCGGCAAGTTGAGCAAGTTCTTCTTCGCAACCGGAATCTTCGCCGTCGAAATCGGCCATGTTCTTTTCGGATTTTGTGCTCATCCTCGAGGAGTAGCTTCCATCCGCGTCTCCTTCGGCTTCCGCTTCTTCTCCGCTTAATAAATCCAAGATGTGACTGAAATGTATGTTTTTTTACTAAATTGTTTTAATTGGTTCAGATTTGACGACTTACTCTGCTGCTCGAGGATGAATGGCAAGAAATGAACCAGCACAGGATGAATCATGTCCTTCGAGGACGGGAGTCTCTTTGCTTAGTTCACTGCACGAAGAGCTCTCTTCCATATAAACAGCACGTTTGAGGCCGCTGTCAAAAAACAATAAATAATTGCTTAGCAAATTTAAAAAAACACAAATATTAGAATATTAAAGCATTCGAGAAGTGGTGTTTCAAAAGAACGCTAAGAATTAGTTGTACAGATCAAACAACGAAAGACGAAGTGCTAGAGAAGGCACATTCATGAAAAATAACAACGCAGAAGAGATACACTTGTTAGAGACATCGCCAGGCACAAAACTCTGCTGAAAACAATAATGGAAGGAACGATTCAAGGAAAAAATTCATCCATCCGGCCAAGAATATTGAGAGAGCCCCACACTAGAACATTCCAGTGTTTTCTACAACAAGGGCCTAAATACGGGGACGCTAAACGCATATGTGATTAATGCTCGAGTCGTGGACGGAATGCTCTGGAAACTTCAGAGCGTCGAAGAAGCTGCTTCTTCAGCACAAGCGAACAGAACGCTCTGATGAGTTAGTCTCAGTTATTTTCGCTAAGAGGCTTGTAAACAAACAGAATAAATAAATAAATAATGTACAAATAAATTAGTTAAGCCAGCAACCGATATTCTGGCTACTTACATTATTAAATTTGTTAATTCTGTTATTAAATAAACTTAATTATTACTTAAAATAAATGACAGATTATTAATATTCGCAATCGTAGTTCAAACCGTAGCAAACTTGTTACAATACAAGCCATAAGTAAAAAAATACAAGAACTGAAGTGTGAAATGTGGGGACATATGAAGAGATTAGCCCCAGACAGGAAAAAATGGACAGCCGTTGTGTTGAAGCCCAACCAATCCATAGGATTGACAACCACAACAGAAAAAAAAATAAATACTTACGCTTCAACTAAGCTATTAACTTGATTGGGCAGCATAAGTGTTGAAACTTCTTTTAAGGTAGCATTTTTTATTTCTTGTTCGCTGTCAGCCTCTACATCGCTGAGAGTCTCAATCGCAGCCATTGCAACAGATCGTTTGGTCTTTTTTGCTATGGAAATAAGAACGTTATAAACCCAACCATTAAAGAAAATATGCGAAAAGAGTACCTTTAAAAGTTGGCCTCGTCTTACGCAGAATTTTCCGCCTTTTTCTAGCAAACCGACAGGGCGCATCCTCGATATCAGCCTCATCGTGAGAACTACTCGATGCAACTCCTTCGACACCATCGCCCAAGGCACTTAAACTTATTTTCTTTCTGATATGACAACTGCAATATTTAATAAATTATTTTGACGAGAAACTCGTTATAATATGTGTACTAACATTTGTCGCTTAGAACTAACCATACGATTCGACATTGCTATTACTTGTTCTTTCCTAGCATTTAACGGATCTACTACAACAGATAGTTCATAAATTTAAATTAAAACGTAGAGATTCATAAAACAGATTTAATTCAATGCAAAGAACGTTTATAAAACAATACCACTGTGTACCTTCCAAGTCGACATCGGTGCTGCTTCCTCCGCAAGGTCCCTTCTCTTTCCTTGGCATTTTACACGGAGGACCTTCGTTATCTATGATGATCGGTTGCTCATCAATCTCTTCATCTATTTCCACACCATCGATGTCCTCACTATCTGATTTGTGACTCTCGGACTGCACAGAACTATCCCCCTAAAATAATGCAAATTATTTCAGTAACAAAAAGTATTTGTTGCCAACTCACATGCTCTTCTTCAGAATTACTAGGATCCATGCTCACACTATTCTCCGATGAACTTGGGCATTTATGTAAAGCAATTCCTGCAGCCGAAGCGGCTAAACCAATTAAACCAGTTTCGGCACCAGCACCTCCTCGGGTCCATATGAATTTAATCAAGGCCGAAGCCAAAAATAATGTCTGTAAATAATTATTTCAGTTATTAATTTAAACAATTTCAAATTATATTTTACTTGTTCTGTGTGTTCTTTAGGTTCCATGTTAAAGAGGAGGGTGTACAGGTGTAATGCAGGAGGTGCAGCGAGATGTTTTACGAGCCCAGGTAATAAATCGTGAATGGTTTTCGAGCAATGTTTCAATTGAGCAGCTGCCCAAATGGTGTCGATGTGCTCGCAAGTGATACGCCCTTCCATTGCTAAGAAATTCAAAATGATGTGGCTTTGTTTGATGACCTACAAAAGATATGGGAGTTATTTGAATTTAATTCTGTGACGATAAAGTACTTCGACGTGTAAATTAGGCCCGAATATGTGTACTATGATGTTGTTATTGATGAGCCAATCGGCCATGTGTCTCGGAGCCGCTTCTGCTTCTGGCAGGGCTTCACCGACACATAATTCTGCCAGCACACCAATCTGGTTGTTGATTTGTGTTATTCCAGCTAAACGCATCGTTAATGTGCTCGATGTGAAGTATTTAAAGGCTAAATTTAAACCATCAATGTCAAAAGCCATCGGAGTATCCAGAGGATCTTTAATAACATTCCACATAAAATCTAAAAGAAATAACACTATATATGGTGTCGATTAAACAAAGAAATTGTGCACACCTGCCATGCCTTTGATTGTAGGTGTTCGTAAGTCTTGATCGGAAAGCTTACACATATATCTTAAAACACAAGATCTTAATGGAACTAATATGGACACAGTGCTTTTAAAATTCATCCAAAGCTTTAAATTACAAACTATTGAAATCATGGCATGTGCAGTCGACACGGGCAGCTCATCGGGCAAAAGATGTTGAAAGCATGCGGTCATGGCATGCAATCCGCCCATCTTACAGAACATGGCAACGTTTCTAAGCAAGTACATCGGTATCTCAGAATCGTGCAGATCGCAGAAGAGATTTAGGTTTTGCATTTCTTGCTGTGTTAAATCATCTGTTTTGTTCGGCGAAGTATGTTTATAGGCAACATACAAAGGAAAGTTTAAAAGAAATATTTTAGATGCCAAAATGAATAATTTATCCCTTTCTTGTATGTTCGCAGCATTCTCCTCTGTATCTTTCAGCTTTTGTACTTTTTCATTATGCTTTTCGTCTCTCTCGAGTTTCTTCTCGGATCTTGTTTCGAGCTCTCCGAGATCCTTCAGATGACACACTGCGAGATATATAATACCTTGAGTTATAATATTGAAGCGCTCCAGATTCTTTTGGTCTCGGTAACAACACATGCACTGCCTAGAATGATACTTTTAATGTATTATTGGTGTTAAGAAAATTTGATCGTTTACCTCGAAGGCCATGTTTGGACATACAATAAAACAGTATTTATATCACGTTTACTTAATACTGGTTGCTCAATAGGTTCTCTACACACATTAACTTCATCTGAAACAGATAGGAACAATGATAACAGAATTTCTTAAAATCTGGTTAGGATATAGATTAAGACATGCCATAAAGTACATTTTGGGGTTAGTATTTGTTGAAAGTAATCAAATGACTGTGGGTTTTTGTTAGCAGTACAATCGCAAGTTCTAAGCTGGTCCTTTGCTACCCTTTAAACTTTAAATACCGTCAACACAGTTTGTTGCTTGGAACTTACAAGAAATAAGCAATTGAAGAAAATCCGAACACGCATCGCACATATTTATAATATCCACATAAAGTTTAGTTTAATATCATTTCCTACAGGTCTACTACAGCGTTTTATTATTGTATGGTAATCAGATGGTAATAACTTTAATGATAAACGACCACCATTTTTAATCAACGTTTTTGGTGCAGCCAACATTCCTACAAATCAAAAGCTCTACACTGCTCCGCTTTAAATTTTTAATTATTAATTACTTGCAAGTGAAAATAATTTTTTAATGCTATAAACAAATAAACAATTAATTTTTTATTAATAAATTTAATCTATAATAATCTAATTTAAAGTTATTGAACAAAAACTGCTCCATCTGTAGGAGTTTGGCTTAAACTTTTATCAGTTGGTAGCGTTGCCTCGATTAAATTATACGTTAGAAATCAAAGTTTTGAATATATTATTTTATCAGTTACATTTGGGTGTTCATTCTCTATTTTACTTTACTCGTGGCGAAAGCTTTTAATTTTACCGAATTAAATGATTAAAAACCTTACGGTAGTGTTTTAAGAGTGTATTTTATTAAGTGTTTCTTTTATTTTCAAACGGAATTGTCGTTACACATAACCTTCAATTTGGGTTTAATTTAAAAGAGCAATTTCAATTAATTTAAGTTTGGTTTTACAATGGCTGAGATAGAGAAGCGAAATGATAATCAAAGCGAACAGATACAGGTTTACGTGAGCCTTAAGTGAGTATAATGAGTTATTAAAAAAAAAGAGATGCTTGATTTTAATTCTTTGTGTCTCCGAAGCATTGTATTATGATAGAGCAAAGCAACACGTTATTAACGATAGTTTTAAACTTTTAGGCCATGTGTTAATAAACAATTTGAGCACCCACCAGTATTGGAAACTGTTAATTTTCAAGATATTGTTTTAAAGCAAGCCCCAAATAAGAAACTTAGCTTTAATAGTGTTTTTCCCATAAACTCACCCCCGATGGAGATCTTTAATAAGGCTGTTAAGCCGGTCATAAGTAAGCTTCTCTCCGGATATAATTGTACAATTCTCGACTGTGCCATTGATGAAATTGATAAAGTTTCACCGAAATCTGGCAGTTTACCTTGTTTAAACATGATCGGCGATCAAAATGTAAGCACAACTACGAAAACTAACACAGTTTGAACAACTAATTAATTACTTATTTACAGAATCAATTTCCCACTATTATTCAGCAGGCTATTGAAGAGCTCTTCGATGAAATCCGTTTAATTGAAAGAGATGTGATAGTACGCTTTTCGTACCTGGAATTATTCAACGGCGAACTTCACGACTTGTTAAACGATAGTTTAGGAGGAGCTACGAAGAAAATTAAGTAAAAAATTAGTCGAGTAAATTAAATTTTAGTTAAAATTAATGTTTTTGTAGGATATACGAAGACAGGCAACAAAAGCAATCTGTTAAAGTGGAAGGTGCTAAAGAATTGATTATCTCTGACCGATACAACGGTTTGGACGTGTTCCAAAAGGCGCACAAGAGATTCCATACCCTGACAGTTCACACTCCAAATAAAATCAATCAGTCTCATCTAATTTTTTCTATTAACGTTTGTTTTAAAGATCCTGCTAGCCGACAGGACGATCTTTACATATCGAGCACATTAAAACTAGTTTATTTAGCTGGAAGTAACAATTCGCTATTGGACATAGGAAGGGTCATAGAGGCGCTGCTCGAAAAGTCGCCCCACGTCCCTTACAGGGCCTCGAAACTAACCAGAATCCTACAAGATAGTTTCGGGGGGCAAACGTCGACCACCATCATAGCAAGAGTAACACCTTCCAGATCTTTGTCGAGCAAAGCCCAAGGGACATTAGAATTATTCAGTCGAGCTAGAAACATAATCAATAAATTAGAAGTAAACAAAGTGCCGTTCAGTAAATTAACGAAGATACATATCGTCGAAGAAAAAAAGAAACTGCTTAAGAATTTTATTAAGAGCTCAGCCGAAGTACAATTATCTGAAGAAGAATACACGATGCTTATTAATCGACAGAAAGAATTCAACAAAGATATTGCGGCGAAAATCAATGAGATTCGTATTGCAGAAAATTGTTTACAAACAAAAAACGAAAAACTGCACAATTTAAAACATCAATACACAGACTTGGAAGAACAATACGATAAGATTAAAGGAGAAATAGAAATTAAAAGTAACGAAGAAGCAGAATTGATTAGAGAGAAAGATAATTATAATCACACTGTCAATGAATACGAAAAGATCACATCCGAATGCCATGATAACCTCAAAATATTAGTTCACTTAAGCAAGAATTTAGTTTCAGATGAAAATCTACTTACTTCTAAAATCGAAAAGCATTACCACATTGCCGCTAAAAATATCGACATTTTTAACAGAATAATTCAAAAGGCCTCCACGGACAGTCACTTACTTAGTGAAAAAGTTAAAGAAATCGATAAGTTTTATAACAATCACAAAACTTCTTTATGTGGAAGCTTTGATAAGAGACAACAGATTAGAAACGAATTAACAGAAGTCTTCGGAAAGCATTTAAAGGACATTGAAGATAAATTTGGTGTCACTGCAGAAGCTTTAAAAAAGCAATTGTATCAGAAGAAAATTAGTCAAAAAGAATTTGAAGCGCAGATAGAAACGCATCTTCAAACCTACATTAACACCAGAAATGATTTGATCAAAAGAAGTATCAGCTTCGATGAAAGAATTTCGAAAGAGTTCGTGGCAGTTAATAAAGGGTTGGACCAAATTCTGATTAATTCTATGAATAATAAGGTTTAGTTATTTATTTATTTGATTTGATTCTTTGTGTTTATTAATTTTTTTTTAGATTTTAACTCTGCAGCAAAATTCGTTGCTTTCAAAGCAAAAAATTATCAAAACTGTAACTGAAGCAAAAGGAAACTTATTAAAACAAATTGAAGAAATACAAAAAATAGTTAACTTCCAGAAGAACGAGTTGACGGATTGCAGAAATAATTTAGAGGAGTGGTACAAGGTAAGATTTTATATTTCTCGATCAGATGTTTTATGAGCATATTCCAGAATGCAATCGAAACCATTAACTCCTTATATAAAGGCACACGGGAAGACTTGGAGTTACTGACAAGGAAATCGCAGGATATAAATGCAAGCCTTCAAAACACCAAAGTTGAAATCGACACAGTCGATAACCTACAATATTTGGATGAGATTGACGATATTATAAAACCAATTGATGAGTCTTATAATAAGAAGTTACATCAGGTATATTTTATTTGTTTCTTTCTCTTGTAATAATATTAATAATTAAAATTTTAAGAAACAATTGACTGAGATCTTCGATTTACTTAATTCAAAACTAGACGAGCCTAAAAGCAGGTATAGAGAACAAACCGACAACATTGTAGAACTTTTAAAAGCAGAACACGAAAGTAATTCTTTTCAAAGTATGGAAAGTGTTCAATCCTTATATAAAAATCTTCTGGTAGAATTTTTAGGATAAATTAGAGTTTAGTTCGTAAATTATTTAATTGTAGGAAATGTGCAATGATGTAAAAAGTGCTGTTGAGTCTGATAACAAAACAACTCTTGTGCTTCATGAAAAGGATAAGATTCAAGATGAGAACAGTCGAGAAGTGTTAATGGATCTACTTGGAGGCATGGAAACATACACTAAATCAGTACAAGAAGCTGTGGAAAACCGAAATAATATTCTTTTAATTCATAATAACGTTGAGGAAGTTAAACCGACCAACAATACACCTCAAAGGACTCAAATTAACAATAGTATAGATCCTAAGGATTTAACACCTCGTGATGTTAAATTGAAAAATCTTTATGAAAGGAATGTAAGTCTTTTTTTAAATATCTCTTTAATTTTTTTAATCAGAAAGTAATTGAAGCTGTTGCAGCTATAAATTAATTACTAGTTCGATCTTTTTAATGTTGTTTTATTTTAGCTTATAAAAAAATTGGAGAATCATTTTGATTGACCTGTAGACTTTTTATGGAGGATTAGGTCGAGAAGTGCCTTAAGATTTCATTTGATGATGTAACTTCAAGGAGTTTCTTTTGTTTCCTGTATAACCCATCCGATGTCGTATATATATATTTTATTTATTTGCCTACGTAAGTGGACGAGCTTTGTGATTCATTTTTAGCCCTTCATTATAATATTGGAAGGCTGCTTAATTCAGTACTATTATTTTTATAATACTAATGGATTTCTTTAAAAAATTTTATTGAATATTATTTTATTACACTTAAAGCTTATTTAATGAAAACCTAATCAGTGCTGTTTTTGATACATTATTTATTTTGGTATGATATTGAATTTTTCTTTTATATGAATGAAGGGAATTTTTAGGGGTGCTCAGCTTGCAAGTCCTTTGAATAGTTACGCATTAAATGATATTAATGTAATATATTAGAAACTTTAATAATTGAACTGTATAGAATTTGTATTGGGGTTTTTGTAATAATTCTATTAAATGTGTACATATTTATTAAGGTACCAATTAATTATAAACCAAAATACAAATTCGAACAATAATAAATTCCATAACTTTATATTTTAACCGTCACATCATATGACAAAAAATCACAAAATACGAAGTCTTAAAACAGAAATCTGTAAAATGTTTTTCTAGGTTATCAAGAATTAAGATAAACAAATTACTTATTATAGTTTTAAAATTGTGCCTGTAGTTTTATATCTAAAATAATTATGAGTATTACTGCGACAGCATCGACTGCTACAGTTATAACAGAAAATGCCTTCGAAGAGGTGGGGCCTCAACCAATATCTAAATTGGAGGTATTTATACAAATCTACTACACAAAGAATTCCACTTTTTCACATTGTTTTATCACAGGGTAATGGCGTTACAAATGGAGATCTAAAGAAATTAGAGGAAGCAGGTTACCACACAGTCGAATCGATCGCATTTGCCCCAAAGAAGTTCCTTATGACGATTAAAGGCATATCAGAGGCAAAGGCTGAAAAAGTACTGGCCGAAGCTGCTAAACTAGTTCCTATAGGTTTTACAACTGCAGCTGAATATCATCTAAAACGATCCGAAATAATACAGTTAACGACAGGCTCAAAAGAACTTGATCGCTTGTTGGGTGGAGGAATTGAAACAGGTTCCATTACCGAAATATTTGGTGAATTTCGAACTGGTAAAACACAATTGTGTCACACGTTAGCGGTTACATGTCAAGTAAGAATTGTAGTTAAAAATCTGGAGCTTAACTTTAAGCAATTGTTTGTAGCTACCAACCGATTGCAATGGGGGCGAAGGTAAATGTTTATATATTGACACAGAAGGCACTTTTAGACCTGAACGCCTCCTGGCTGTTGCTGAAAAATATAAAATGTCGCCAAAGACTGTTTTAGACAACGTTGCTTATGCAAGAGCTTATAATACAGATCATCAAACACAACTTCTTATACAAGCTTCGGCAATGATGGCCGAATCAAGGTTTGATTTGTACGTGTGAGAGACTGAATTATATATGTTTTATTTTAGATATGCTTTGCTAGTTGTCGATAGTGCTACAGCCCTATATAGAACTGATTACTCTGGGCGAGGGGAACTCTCCGCTCGACAAATGCATTTAGCAAGATTCTTGAGAATGTTATTGCGTTTAGCAGACGAAGTAATTTTGATTTAATCTTGAAATACAATAATAATAGTTTTGTTTTAGTTTGGAGTAGGAGTTGTAATTACTAATCAAGTCGTAGCTCAAGTTGATGGAGCATCAATGTTCAATGCAGATCCGAAGAAACCGATTGGAGGAAATATAATGGCTCATGCTTCGACAACACGATTATATTTACGTAAAGGAAGAGGAGAGACTCGAGTGTGTAAAATTTATGATTCGCCCTGCCTTCCCGAATCTGAAGCTATGTTTGCTATCAATGCCGATGGAATTGGTGATGCTAAAGAGTAAAACCTTTCATATCGAATGGATCTGCCAACACAGAACTTAGTTTAATTTTTAATACAGTTCTTACTAGTAATTAGGAAATGTGATTCATTAGGCCACAAAAGAAAAATGGCGCGTATCATAATTTTATATAATGTTTAAAGACTAGTAACTGTTAAGTTTTCTATTTTTATAAGTCAATTAAAATAATCTGTAATTTTGTAATGGTGGGAATTATTTCAATATTTGACGATAATTTAAGACGAAATTTCGTTTATTAAAAACATATATTGATACTTGCACCTTAACAATCATACAAAATAATGGTATGAAATTACATAAAGAATAACATATTCAATAGTTTAAAACCCAAGGAATGAAACATACTGGCAAATATGGATAAGCACGCATTTTATAAAAATATCTTACAACTTTGGACCTGCTTTTAAAAGTGGGCCCAATTTCTGAGCCACCATAATGTTACCAGTTATTTTAAGTTTTCCTTTCATAAAAGCTTGTTGAGGATTTAATTTCCCTTTGGCTAATTGTACAAAGTCTTCGTCGGCAATAGTTAGTGTTGTATTGGGTTTTCCTTCTTTTGGAGCACCTCCGTACACATGTGCCGATTTCAAGTCCAAAGCTGGAGAGAACACATAATTAATTATACAAACTCAGCAATAGCAATGGTAAATCACGGTTTCGATTAAGAACAACCAAGACATGTGCTTAATTCTATAATAGCAGTAAAATACTTACTCCAGTCTTTAATAGCTTTACCACCTTTGGTTATCTTGACAAGTATTACTGCATTAACACTTTTAGCCTTTTCCGGTTGCAATTTCATTTGTTCAGTAATGAATTCGAAAACAGCATCGCTCTCTAATTTGGCTGCTGATAGCTTGTTGAAAAGTACACTCATTTTTATGGACTTTAAATCAACGTAAGCACCTAAAAAACGAATTTAGTATAACAATAAATCAATCTGGGGATTGTGGTAAGAAATGTATAAAATTGTGGTTAGGATTTGCAAAATAATTTATTAAAACGATTATTTAATTACTAATTTGTTAATAAATCACTGTAGAAAAGTGAAATAATTACTTACAATTCTATATTTTGTTAAGGATTAACGATCAAAACAAAATGAATTGGCAAAATTTTTATCAATGCTGTAAGCAATCGAGCTGACGTGTTTTGAGATTAATTCAAGTATAAATTGAATCGTGTGATAAATATTTTATGTAAGTAGCTATTTAAAAGTATCTTTTTTTTAGGTTGATAAAGCTTTTAAAAATATATGTATGTATCAAATGCCCTTTGATCTTAGCAACAATACAAAGACTAAGGTCGTCTAATTTTCTTAAATTTTTAATAAGGTCTTATTTATTTATTGATTTGCAGATGATCTTCATTGTTTATTAAGCAAATTACTGCTTATTTAAGATTAATTTTAACAATAGAATATAGATCATCTTCCAGAAGTTATTATGTACCGTTTAAAAACCTAATCTTTTTAAAATTGCAACAGTCTGTAGATTTCCAGCTGTGAATCGAGCAGTATTATTAATAATAACATAGCTTTTTAGTTATTCTACTAAATTTTAGCTACAATTTAATATCTTCCATTCAAAGTGCTTTATTTCATAAACTTCTATAAAATTAAAAGGAGAAACTTTAAAAACACTTACCCGTAATAGCAATATTTTTATTCTCCTCCACAACAGTTTCAAAATGAATCCTATTGCCCTCTTTCCACATAGATACTATTAGTGATTGTCCTGGTATAACAGGCTTAGTGAATCGAGCCTAAAAATATTTCTTTGACTTCCATCGTTAGACTAACCTTATTATGATTACCTTCACAGCTTTAAATAAAGTAACATCTGACCCAGCGTACATAGACAAAATTATTCTAACTGATATTCCGAGAGAGCAAAGACCATGCAAAATGGGTTTAGCATACCCAGCGAGAACAGCCATATTTGGATCAATGTGCAAAGGATTTGGATCCCCTAAAAACTCCAATCAAAACATCGTTCAAGTATTACTTCAACTAAACTACCAGAAAGTCTGTAAAGCGCAGCTTGATCCACATTGGATCCATAAGAATAAGTAACGTCTGGTGCACGATTAGGTTTCGGGACACATGGCACAATTTTAGTGCCATTACGTGGTCCACCGAAATTTCCAGCTCCTACTGCAAATGCAATTATTTGATTTTTTACAGCAAGATCTCCATCTTCAGTAAAACTGTTAGCTAAAAAAACATTGTACGTTTAAATCATATTAACAGCAATTTCATGAGTACCTTCGGTTACAAGAGCTGCTCCCGAACCTTTATCTAAAACCTCAACAACTTTAGATTTGGTTAGCAGGCGACCTTCGAGAGGTGGATTATTGACGATTTCCAAATATTGTTCCCCATGCAAAATCCTACTAGGATCGATCGTTTTACCAGGGATCAGCGAATCAGGATACGAAGAAGACATCATTGCTATCAAAGCAGGTTGAATGAAATAAGTTGGGAGTCCACTAAAATCTTCATGGTTTTCGTACAAGAATTTTAATTCATTGGACGTCTTAAGAGAAGCTCCCACTACAATTTAAAAACAATTAATAAACACTAAATGTAGAATAGAAGATTTACCTCCAAGAGCATATAAAATAAGGTCTTTGTGGTTATAAGAAAAGGTATTAGTGTCTGTCGGGGCTTCAGCATCGTTATTTGAACTTCTAAGTTGTTCCAAAGCTGTTACTAAAGCAGCTGTAGATTCATGAATGGAATCGTATCTTTGAGCTCCCTCCATGTCGACGATTTTCTCCCAATTCGTTTTAACATTTTCGATTGAAACCAATTCTTTGGTGCTTTTACGTATTAGTGCTCCATTAGCACGGATTATGTGCATTTTGCCAGCCCAGCCTGCTGCAGCTTCAATGATCGAACCATTCTCTTGGCAACTATCGTGGCACAGGTAGGCCTAATAAAATAATTCAACTAATTTCTAGCAAAAAAGTTAGCTGCTTTACGCACCACAATCGGGGCTATTAGTTCTGGTTTCAGTTCCTCGTAAAGATCAGGAGGTAATATATCTTCCGTGAGTCTACTGGCAGCAGTAGGAATAATCACATTGCAATGTACATTGTTCTGAGCACCTTCGATTGCAACCGTATTAGCTAATCCAATCAATCCCATTTTGGCAGCACTATAATTGGCTTGACCAAAATTACCTTTAAGAAAATAAAATTATGAATTTGAAAGGGTAATAATTACAAATGTAAACCATATACTCCTGAATTAGACGCAGTCATTATAATTCTCCCAAAGCCTTGCTTTTTGAGAAGTGGAAAAGCGGCTTGGGTTGTTTTAAAGCTCCCCTTTAAATGCACATTGTGTATGATATCTGTAAATTAACCAAAATCAATTTAAAAATTAGAAAAGGCTTATATGAAACCGTACCCCAATCCTGGTCTGAGATGCGGGCAAAACTTTTGTCTCTCAAAACACCAGCATTATTAATAATAATATCGACCCTGCCAAAGTTATCGAGAGCTGTTTTAATAATTTTTTCTCCTTCTATAACGGAATTGTAGTCGGCAACTGCTGTTCCTCCTAAAAGCAAATACATGTATTGTTTTTAATTTATATTATTTAGTCCAATTAATTTACCAGCTTGTCGAATTTCGTCGACTACAATATCGGCAGTTTTTTTACCACCACCACCTCCATGTCGATCGCCTCCTAAGTCGTTGACAACAACTTTGGCCCCTCGGGAGCCAAACAAAAGGGCGTAGGCTCTTCCTAATCCGGCACCAGCACCAGTAACTACGCTACTTTTCCATCAAATCTTATGCTGCTCATTTTGCTTTACAAAACTGCAACGTAAACATAAAGTTCTTATTCTAAATTGGTGATAAGAAGCCCTGTATCTGTATTTTTCCAATTAATAATCCAAAGGTCAATGTGCATTGGATGAAATGTAATATTGGGTAAAAAGTGTTTCAAAATACTGGAAGGGAGATACATTGTAACCTCAAAACATAAAATCAAATCTGAAATGTTAAGTGCAAAATTGTGAATTTCTTTTAAATAGATGTTAACTTGGCACACAATGAGCTCGAAGATAAATTATAATGGGATCAACTCTTAATTTAAAATATTGGTGGTATAATTAATTTCCTTTTAATTTAAAATAAATCAGCCTTGCACACCCTTTGCAGAATATTTTTACTTTAAAAAGTGTGCTACTGAACTTGAAGGCTAATAGATTTTTTTTAAAGTTACTTTTCAATTTATTTGAGTAAGTTGGGAACAATTTATTTTTAGGAATCTGCATATTTACAGGAGAACTAGCAATGGAACATGAATTGCCAAGACCCTTTATCGTTCGATGAAGAAGTGCGATATTTTGAAGAAGACAACTAAACTGATTTCTATCTTTACACTTTCGAAATAAGATTAGCAAGGCAAAGCGATTTTATTTCTATATAGTTTTGTGGTACATCTTTTACTTTCAAAATTAATTTAATTCGATTTCAGATAGGATTTATTAAAGAATTATTTCAATGTGGATGGAAGGGTTCCTTCTATAAACGTATGAATTTTGAAGAATGTTAAAGGGGTAATAAAGCAAAATGGCTCCGGCTATGGATACTATGGGCCCATAGGAACGTTCTCCTGGAAAACAAAACAAATCTATTTTTTTCATTTTTTGGCAAAAAAACAAAGGGGTTAACCCATGTTTTTTAACAATCCCAACAATGATGTGCAAGTTATTGTTACTATTAAATTTGTTTATTTTTGTATTTATAATTAACAACAGTGTATTCTAAAAATGTGGGGCTTGAAAGTCTCCATTCAGCACTGCTTCTGATGAGATGTACACCTGCACCGTTGTTGGTGGATTTGGAGGCAAAGAAGGTGCTTCGCATCTACTTCTTCAGCAGTGGTTGAAGACCGCGGTCTTCGAATACGAATGCCAGCGTTTTTGACCTGTCCTCGTAGAATTAGTTTTTGTAATAGGGGTCCTTAAGGCTATGGGGTTGTAGGGAAAACTTTGAGAAATAAATAAAAGCTATAATTCACAACTTGTCGTTATTTTTATCTTTAAGTTTTAAGAACATAGCTACACAAGAATTAGCAACGAAACGTTTTTTTTTTATAAATAGGTTAAAAAGCTTTACTAATATAAAAAAATTAAGTTTGTAATATTTGTAGTCTCGAGTTCTGAAACCTTTAGCAAATTTAACAAAAAAGGCCCGAAGCAAATTGGAAACTTTGGTAAAACTACCAAAAAATGTTTTTATAAGTTTTCTATAAAAAGTTTTTTACGGTTAGGCAATTTAGATCTTCGTACTGATAAGAATTTTGTTATAGCCCCGGGCAATTTTGTCTCACCAAATTTACCCCCATCCTATATAGCCTGGGGCTATTTAGAATCCTTATCGGTACGAAAATCTAAATAGCCTAACCGTGAAAAACTTTTTATAGAAATCGTATAAAAACATTTTTTAGTCGTTTTCCCAAGTTTTGTATTTGCC